>JAJJBR010002401.1:0-18312 GCA_022817965.1 Solanum lycopersicoides
ACCTAAACCCTAAACCCTAAACCCTAAGTCCAAATACAAAAACTCAAACATTAAACACGAAACCATATATTTTAAACCAAATTCTTAAAACCTAAAAAAAACTAAACCTTAACCCTAACCTATCCCTAACAAAAAACCTAACCCTAACCTTATCCTTAACCCTAATCTTAAACCCTAAACCTTAAACACAAAGCCAAAATACCAAAACCCTAACATTAAACACTAAACCATAGATATTACAACTCAAAACCTTAACCCCAAACCCTAAAACCTAAAAAACAACCTAAACCCTAACTTTAACCCTACATAAACCCAAACCCTAAGCCTATTATAAACCCTAAACCCCAAGCCCAAAATACTAAACACAAATATTAAACACTAAACCATTGATAATAAACCTCAAATCCTAAACCCAAAACCCAAATATTAAATACTAAACAATGTTTTTAAACATCAAATGCTAACCTTGAACCATAAAACCTAAAAAACCCTACACCCTAACCCTAATCCTACCCTAAACCTAAATCTAAACCCTAAACCCTAAGTCCAAAATACGAAAACCCAAACATTAAACACTAAACCATATATTTAAACCAAAATCTTAAAACCTAACAAAAACCAAACCCTAACCCTAACCCTATCCCTAACACAAACCCTAACCTTAACCTTATCCTCAACCCTAATATTAAACCCTAAACCTTAAACACAAAGCCCAAAATACCAAAACCTAACATTAAACACTAAACCATAGATATTACAACTCAAAACCTTAACCCAAACCCTAAAACCTAAAAAAACAACCTAAACCCTAACTTTAACCCTAACATAAACCCAAACCCTAAGCCTATTATAAAACCCTAAACCCCAAGCCCAAAATATCAAAACCCAAATATTAAACACTAAACCATTGATATTAAACCTCAAATTCTAAACTCTAAACCTAAAAACAAAAAAACTAATCCTAAACAATAAACCCGAAACATTAAGCCCAAAATACCAAAACCAAACATTAAATACTAAAAACCTAAAAATCCAAAACCTAACCCTAACCCTAACCCATAAACTCGAGACCCTTTTAAACCAAAATTCCTAAAAAAGCCAAACATCTACTGTTCAAATGGCTACAAAGGATTCAAAATTTTGCACCGCCTCATCGGGGCGTGCGCCGCCGGTGGAGATCCAAAATCTGCCGGATCAAAGACAACAGGATCGTCCTGATGAGGGCAACAAAACCCACAATTACACGCACCACGAATCATCTCACAACTCTTCGAAATCGCAAGACACTGATGCGATGAACACTGAGTTTTCAGAGGAAGAGTTTGAGCGAGAACGAGAAAACATTTCCCCAGGAATTTCTGAGTTGAATCGAGGAAAAATGTTGGGGGAACCTGATAATAATAGTCACGATCTACAACATACCCAAAAATCAATCGATTCCATCGTCCCAATTGGCAGCAATCGCGAAATGAATTTGGCGAGAATCGCGACAGAATCGCCTGGGATGCGCACTCAAAATCGAGCATCTTCGAGTCAATGTTGTAACGAATTGAGTACTGGGGTTTACTCACCTGTTGATAAGGATCATCTCAACGAAATTTCAGCTGAAAAGGATCAGGAAATCACCGGCGGGGAGAAATCCGACATACACAGAGCTCAAGTCACCGGAAACCATGGATATTTGTCGATGAGGACTAATTCCCAGTCTATAAATGTTCACCTTAATGATGTTTCTAACGATTTTGAGGCAGGAAACAACTCTAACAATTCTAACAACAATTCACTATCACTCAAGGAAGCTGCGTTCAAAAGACAACAAGAGATACAAAGAAGTGAAGTCGAGCAGCTGGAATCCAGTCGAAATGTTGAACAAAATATCATATTGAATGAACATCAATCAATTGAAACAATAATGATGATACAAGGCAATAAGAATCAACTGGGGGGAATTTCGGCTGAGCAGCAGGGCATTAACAGCAGCACTATGAGGATGCATACAGCAACCTCATTGAATGGAGATCAAGCTTCGAAATTTTCCTTTGGAACTTCAGGTAAATCATCCTATCTAACACCTAACATCATTGCTGCTACTGCTCAGGTCATGCCAAATCAAGAAGACAAAAGTGAGGAGAATGGACATTCACAGACTCAAAACCTGGATCAAACAGGCCAAAAACATCAGCTTTTAGGTAAGAAATTGCAGCAGGGAACAAAGAATCCAAACAAGGCTGCAAATGATAAAGAAAATCAAACAAATCACATACAAACTCCTCAACAAACTCAAAGACAAGAGGACAACAAACAGGGAGGAACAAATTCAGCATACCAAAGCAATAAGGAAAACATGGAGTACCAAAGCAACTTCCCAAAGATTTCCAACAACTTTACAAGGTATGATCCTAACTCCCAATTAGATGGAAATAATAAAACTGGTAATAATGCTGCGCAAGGAAATGCTACACCTCCTAACAGCCACCAACAAGGACAAAACATTAGTAACAATGCTAAACAGGACAAAGCTAGTGAACCTGCTCCATACACTGTGGTTCAATCTTTTGCAGCCCGCTTGAGGTATAATCAGTCTAAGAATGAGATTCCAATTATGTTGAATGATCCCATACATACTACTAGACAAGGGTATCCTGCTGTGTTATTAGATGAGCATGATTACTATGTGAAGTTGGCTGAGTGTTGTAAGTATACGCTTGTGGGCAAGTTCACCAATACTATGCCTAAAATGGAGTTGGTTAGAAAGAGTTTCACCCTTCAAACTCAACTTACTGGGGGGGTGAAGATTACACACTTTAACTCTAGACATGTGTATATTGATCTAGATAATGAATTCGATTATCAAACTGTTTGGACAAAATTGAGGATGACTATTGAAGGGCAATTGATGAGAATTCAAGCTTGGACCCCTGATTTTACCCCAGAGGAAGAAACTCCTATTGTTCCTATTTGGGTGGCTGTGCCAGGCCTACCATGGCATTGTTATAATAAGGTTCTTTTGACTACTATCTTGGAATCTGTTGGGAAGGTATTATATCTTGATTCTCCGACTTCTCAAAAGACTAGAGGTAGTACAACAAGGGTGAAAGTTCAAGTTGACCTCACTAAGAAAAGGCCTGAACATGTATGGTTGGGTTTCAAAAATTCAGACCCCAACAAGGGGAGATGGTTGAAGGTTCAATATGAAGGTATCCCCGACTATTGTATGTATTGTAAACATCAAGGGCATATGGATTATGATTGCACTATAAAAAGAAGAGATGAAGAGGTGAACAAGAGGAAAGAAATGGAGCCTGATAAAATAAATAAATCAAGAGGAGATCAACATCAAGGTGGAGAGGTAATAGAGGAAACTTTCAAGCAAAATCAAAAAGGAAATCACCAAGATGGGAAACAGCAAGAGACAAGAAAGCAGGGCCAGAAAAATTATGATCAAGAGGTTGCAGAAAAGGAGGAGCAGTGGCAGACACAAAGAAGAAAACAATCAAAGAACTTGGAGCAAGTTCAACCCAAAACAGCATGGAGAGCTCGATCACCACAACACAAGACAAGCAGTGATAACAGGCAGCAGGCAGCAAATATCACAGGTATCACCCCTCCCATTACTACTGATAATGTTTACAGTGATTTAGAATTGCAGGAACAGGCTGTACAGGAGCAGCAAGTGACCACATCAGAAAACAAAGGAGCTGCAGACAGTAATATCCAACAAATCCAAGAGCCAAATATTGTCTCACCATCAACAAATCAAAGATCAAATGTGCAAGAGCTGCAGATGGACAATTCAGCACAAGAAAGTAATGCAGACAGTGATACACAGCAAGTTCAAGATATAAATATTATTTCACCATCAACAAATCAAAGAACAAGTCTACAACAACATCAAACTCAATCCACACAAGCCAATAATTACAAGAGAACAGGTATTGACTTATCTCTCCCCACACCCCAGCAGCCCCCTGTAACTGCTATTGTTAATGCTATGAATGTTGGGTTGGCTGTTGAAGTTGATGGAGGTATGGATGGAGGGTGTCAGGAGAAGCCCACTAATCTGCAGGAAGGGGTTACCAAAGGGGGGAATATGCCTCATGTTCTGCATGAGGGGTTGGATATTGACCATATTTCTGACCTTAGAGCCTATATTGATAACAAAGACAAACAGCAACAAGAGGTTCCACAACAGAGGCAGCAGCAGGACCTGGACAGTAATAACAGGGAACATGCAGTGCTGGAAAATCAAGAGAAACAACAAAATGAAAAAAGGAAAGAAAAAGATAAAAGGGAACCAAGTGACAATACTCAAGGCATCACCCCTAAGAGTAAAAACAAACCAAGCAAACAGAAAAGAGATGCTGCAAAAAGAAGACAAACCAGGCTGCAAGACAAAGAAAATGAGCAGGAACAAGGGAGGAGGGATGATTCATGTAAGGATCAGTACATGACATCTCCATCAGCTGAACCTCCGGATATAAGACAGCAAGTTTGCAAGCTAAATACTGTTCCTCCTGTTGATGAGTATGCAGTTGATAACTCTGAGGATGATCTGGAGAAAGATAATCAATCCCTAGAAGAACCTGAAGAGGATGATGAGACTAGGGAGGATCCTTTCAAGGCACTTAGCTCTCATAAGGACCAGGCCCTAGAAGAGGAGCTTCAACAGGCAACACAAAGTCAGGGATTATCTCCAAGAGGGCTCAAGCATGACAAAGTCAATACTGTCACTGCTGGCAGACCTAACACTAGGCTCTTCTCCTCTAAATCCTCTAAATGATTTGTACACTTATATGGAATGTGAGAGGGATCAACACTCAGGGAGTGTTGGAGAGATTAAAGATGCTCAGAAAGCTTCACCATTTATCTGTTATTACCATTTTGGAACCTTTCTCTGATAGTGTTCATGTACAAAACTTCAAAGTTCAATTAAACATGGATAATGCCACTAGTAATTGTAATGGCAAGATTTGGGTTTTTTGGAGCAGCGATATTGACTGTAATATTCTTGATGAAGATGAACAGCAAATCACTTGTGACATGAAACACAATGAGTTACAATACCAATTTACTAGTACGTTTGTCTATGCAAAATGCAAGGATCACCTCAGGAGACCTCTCTGGGACAAGATGCTTCAGCAGGCAACAGTGAACACCAAACCTTGGTGCGCAGTTGGAGATTATAATGTTATAACTGCTGTAGATGAAAAACTGGGAGGAGTGCCTTACAATATGAGGAAGAGCATGGATTTTATTGCTATTATAGAAGCATGTGGACTCTTGGACATTGGGTTCAGTGGACACAAATTCACTTGGTCAAATAAGAGGGGTATCAATCACAGAATCTGGAAGAGGCTTGATAGGGCTTTGGTTAATGATTCATGGTTAGAAAAGATGCCTCAAACCACCATCACTCACTTGTCTTCCACTGGGTCAGATCATTGTCCTCTGCTCATGGAAATGGTTTCCACAAATTCTGATCACATCAAGTATTTCAAATTCCTTAATTGTTGGGTTGATAACCCTCAGTTCATGGAAATTGTGAAAACTTGTTGGGATAAGGATGTAGAAGGTAATGGCATGTGGAAATTCCACCAGAAAATGAAAAGATTATCAAACACTCTTAGTACTTGGTCAAGAAAGGAATTTGGTGATATTTTTCAAAAAGTAAGGATGTATGAGGAACAGGCGCACAAAGCTGAAGAGGAATACATCCTTGACCAAAGTGACTCACATAGGAGTGCCCTTCATGAAATCAATGCTAAATATATTAAATTCCTCAAGTTGGAGGATACTTTTTTGAAGTAGAAAACCCAACTCCAATGGTTCAAGGAAGGTGACACCAACTCCAAATACTTCCATTCTATTATAAGGGGAAGGAGAAGGAAACTTTTTGTGCACAAAATTGTCACTGAAAATGGGGATTGGATTCAAGGTGAGGATAACATTGCTCAAGCTGCTTGCGACCACTTCAAATTTATATTCACAGGTGAGGAAAAGCCTATTAATGAGCACACCTTGGAGTGTATTCCAAGGATGGTTAGTCATGATCAGAATACTCATCTTACCAAGGTTCCAAATATGAATGAACTTAAGAAGGTAGTTTTTGCTATGAACTCTAATTCTGCAGCAGGTCCTGATGGCATGAATGGATACTTCTTTCAGAAGTGCTGGCACATTATCAAGCATGATCTAATGGGGGTGATTCAGGCGTTTTTCAGTGGACAAATGATTCCTAAATATTTCTCCCATTCTTGTATTGTGCTGCTCCCCAAAGTAAATAATCCAAACAAACTTACTGAGTTTAGGCCTATAAGTCTAAGTAACTTCACTAGTAAAATAATTTCCAAACTAGTGAGTAACAGACTTAGCCCTATTCTCCCCTCTTTGATTTCTCCCAATCAGTCCGGTTTTGTGAAAGGAAGAAGCATCTCTGAAAACATCATGTTAGCCCAGGAAATCATTCACCAAATCAAGAAACCCAACATTGGAAGTAATGTCATTATTAAACTAGACATGGCAAAAGCTTATGACAGAGTCTCATGGTCATATATTTGCTTAGTTCTAAGGAAAATGGGGTTTGGTGAGGTGTTCATTGATATGGTATGGAGAATCATGGCTAACAATTGGTACTCAATCATTGTGAATGGTAAGAGGTATGGTTTTTTCAACTCCTCTAGGGGACTCAAGCAAGGTGATCCTCTTTCTCCGGCCCTATTTATTTTAGGTGCTGAGATGCTTTCAAGATCTCTCAACAGGTTACATAATCACCCGGATTATAATGGTTTCTTCATGAAAATGAGGGGACCCCAAGTGAACCATTTGAGTTTTGCTGATGACATGATTCTGTTTTCTTCTGGAAGGTACAAAACTTTAAAACTCTTAATGGCAACTTTAAAGGATTATGAGACCACTTCTGGACAACTCATTAATGGTGATAAAAGCCACTTTATGCTGCACTCTAATGTTTTAATAGCACTAGAGATAGAATTAAGAGGCTGACAGGGTTCAAAGAAAAACAGGGTCATATTAATTACATAGGATGCCCTTTATTTGTTGGCAGGCCTAGAAATGTTTATTTTTCTGATCTTGTTAACAAGGTTGTTGGTAGAATTACAGGTTGGCAAACCAAACAACTTAGCTATGGAGGCAAGGCTATTCTCACTAAACATGTTCTTCAAGCTCTTCCTATTCACCTTCTATCCGCAGTAACACCTCCAGTGACAATACTTAAGCAAATCCAAATGCTTATAGCTGATTTTTTCTGGGGATGGAAGAGCGAGAGGAAGAAGTACCACTGGGCTTCATGGAAAAATCTAAGTTACCCCTATGATGAAGGGGGGGGGGGGAATGAGGAACTTACATGATATTTGCAGGGCCTTTCAATTCAAACAGTGGTGGATCTTTAGAACCAAACACACTCTGTGGGGTGAATTCTTAAAAGCTAAATATTGCCAAAGATCCAACCCGGTTAGCAAAAAAAGGGATACAGGTGATTCTTTGAAATGGAAACATATGCTGATGAATAGACAGCAGGTGGAACAACATATTCAATGGAAGCTCCAAGCTGGGAATTGTTCCTTCTGGTGGGACAACTGGCTCGGTAGTGGACCCCTTGCAAACTTCTCCACCACCAATAATAGATTCAACAACTCCACAGTTGCTGAATTTTGGGAGGAAGGGAGGTGGAATTGGAGCAAGCTGTTGGAGGAGGCACCTGCTAGTCAATTATCCAACATACTAGCTACAGAAATTTCACCTCAACAACATCTTCTAGATCAGCCAGTTTGGAAACTCAGCACTCATGGAGCATTCAGCTGTTCATCAGCCTGGGAGGAAATCCGCGAAAAAAGAGCTAAACATCACTTTAACTCTCTTTTATGGCAAATACATTCCTTTTAAGATTTCCTTTTTACTATGGAGAACCCTTAGGTGTAAACTCCCTACTAACGACAGGCTAACTAGTTTTGGCATTGAGCCATCAAAGTGTGTTTGTTGTTTTTATAGGGCAGGTATGGATTGCATTGAGCATATCTTCAACAAAGGGAACTTCGCAACCAACATCTGGACCAACTTTGCAGCCACTGCAGGGCTGAGGCCAGACCAGACTGACTTGCACTCACTGCTCAAGCAGTGGTGGACTGCCACACCTAAGAATGCAGCCCACAGATTACTTCTGCAAGCGACCCCAATTTTCATTTGTTGGAACTTATGGAAGAACAGGTGCGCAGCTAAATATGGAGGCAAGACAACCAATATCAGAAGGGTCAAATATGCCATCTACAAGGATAACTACAAAATGCTTTCCACAGCCTTCCCTCAGCTTCAGTGGCCTGCAAAATGGACAGATTTAATTCAAAAATGTGAAAAGTGTGTGCACGACATCAAAGTGAGTTTGGTAACATGGCTTAAACCTCCCGACCAATGGCTCAAAGTAAACACCGATGGCAGCGCAACCACTAATCCTGGCAGGTTGGGAGCTGGCGGCATTTTGAGGGATAAAAATGGTAAATTGGTGATGGCTTTCACAACACCCCTTGGAGAAGGAACAAACAACAAAGCGGAAATAGAGGCAGCAATATTTGGTATGACTTGGGCACTTGAACTGGGATATAGAAACATAATTTTGGAGCTTGATTCTCAACTAGTAGTACATTGGATTTTAAAGAAGACAGCTCCTCAATGGAGTATCATCACACAGCTGGCAAGATTGCATGATCTCATCTCTTAGACTCAGCAATTCAAGTGCTTACATATATTTCGAGAAGCAAATTGGGTGGCTGATGCTCTTTCAAAACACAGTCACATGATAACCAGTCCACATATATATTTCAGCAGCCAACACATGCCTAAGGAAGCAAAATCATACTATCAGCTGGATTTACTGGAGATGCCTAGCTTTAGAAGAAGGAAGACCAGAAGAATTAAGGAACCACCTTGATCGACCTTGCAGATTTCAACTATAGCTATCTGAATAGGTTAGTTTACTTTTATTCTACCTTGTAAAGGGAGAGTCTCCCTTGTTTATGTTTCCTAGATACTTTGTATTGAGAGGAGTCCTCTCCTTAGGTGCTTAGTATTTCGGTTTCATCATTGATGTACGGGGAGGAGTTGACTTCTTCTTTTGGAAAGTTGACTCTGAACCACCTTAGGTTGGAGGTTAGGTTTATGTCCCCCTCCGTTGTATTTTGTTTTGTTTATTAATGTTAAGGCCTGGGGGTGCTGCTCAGCCCCTTACCCACCCAAGGGTAGTTCAAATAAAAAAAAAAAAAAAAATTAAATACTAAAGAATTGATTTTAAACATCAAATGCTAAACCCTGAACCATAAAACCTACAAATAGCTACACCCCAACCCTAATCCTAACGCTAACCCTAAACCTAAATCCTAAACCTAAAACCCTAAGTCCATAGTACGAAACGTCAAACATTAAACACTAAACCATATATTTTAAACCAAAATTCTTAAAACCTAAAAAAAAAAAGAAACCCTAACCCTAACCCTATCCCTAACACAAACCTAACCCTAACCCTATCCTTAACACTAACCTTAAACCCTAAACCTTAAACACAAAGCCCAAAATACCAAAACAGCAACATTAAACATTAAATCATAGATCTTACAACTCAAAACCTTAACCCCAAACCCTAAAGTCTGGAAAAAAAACTAAACACTAACTCTAACCCTAACATAAACCCTAACCCTAACCCTATCATAAACCCTAAACCCTAAGCCCAAAATATATAAACCCAAATATTAAACACTAAACCATTGATATTAAACCTCAAATCCTAAACCCTAAACCCAAAAATCTAATCCTAAATAATAAACCCGAAACACCAAGCCCAAAATACTAAAACCCAAATATTAAATACTCAACAATTGATTTTAAACATCAAATGCTAAACCCTGAACCATAAAACCTAAAAACTCCTACACCCTAACCCTAATCCTAACCATAAACCTAAACCTAAACCCTAAACCCTAAACCCTAAGTCCAAAATATGAAAACCCAAACATTAAACACTAAACCATATATTTTAAACCAAAATTCTTAAAACCTAGAAAAAAGTTAACCTTAACCCTAACCTATCCCTAACAAAAACACTAACCCTAACCTTATCCTTAACCCTAATCTTAAACCCTAAACCAAAAACACAAAGCCCAAAATACCAAAACCCTAACATTAAACACTAAACCATAGATATTACAACTCAAAACCTTAACCCCAAACCCTAAAACCTAAAAAACAACCTAAACCTAACTTTAACCCTAACATAAACCCAAACACTAAGCCTATTATAAACCCTAAACCCCAAGCCCAAAATATCTAAACCCAAATATTAAACACTAAACCATTGATGTTAAACCTCAAATCCTAAACCCAAAACCCAAAAACCTAAAAACAAAAAACCTAATCCAAAACAATAAACCCGAAACACCAAGCCCAAAATACCAAAACCCTAATATTAAATACTAAACAATTGTTTTTAAACATCAAATGCTAAACCTTGAACCATAAAACCTAAAAAAACCTACACCCTAACCCTAATCCTAACCCTAAACCTAAACCTAAACCCTAAACCCTAAACCCTAAGTCCAAAATACGAAAACCCAAACATTAAACACTAAACCATATATTTTAAACCAAAATTCTTAAAACCTAAAAAAAACCAAACACTAACCCTAACCCTATCCCTAACACAAACCCTAACCTTAACCTTATCCTTAACCCTAATCTTAAACCCTAAACCTTAAACACAAAGCCCAAAATACCAAAACCCTAACATTAAACACTAAACCATAGATATTACAACTCAAAACCTTAACCCAAACCCTAAAACCTAAAAACCAACCTAAACCCTAACTTTAACCCTAACATAAACCCAAACCCTAAGCCTATTATAAACCCTAAACCCAAGCCCAAAATATCAAAACCCAAATATTAAACACTAAACCATTGATATTACACCTCAAATCCTAAACCCTAAACCCAAAAACCTAAAACAAAAAACCTAATCCTAAACAATAAACCCGAAACACTAAGCCCAAAATACCAAAACCCAAACATTAAATACCAAACAATTGATTTAAACATCAAATGCTAAACCTGAACCATAAAAGCTAAAAACAAACTACACCCTAACCATAATCCTAACCCTACACCTACACCTAAACCCTAAACCCTAAACCCTAAGTCCAAAATACGAAAACCCAAACATTAAACAATAAACCATATATTTTAAACCAAAATTCTTAAAACCTAAAAAAAACTAAACCTTAACCCTAACCTATCCCTAACAAAAACCCTAACCCTAACCTTATCCTTAACCCTAATCGTAAATCCTAAACCTTAAACACAAACACCAAAATACCAAAACTCTAACATTAAACACTAAACCATAGATATTAAAACTCAAAACCTTAACCCCAAACCCTAAAACCTAAAAAACAACCTAAACCCTAACTTTAACCCTAACATAAACCCAAACACTAAGCCTATTATAAACCCTAATCCCCAAGCCCAAAATATCTAAACCCAAATATTAAACACTAAACCATTGATATTAAACCTCAAATCCTAAAATCAAAAAAGAAAAACCTAAAAACAAGAAGCCTAATACAAAACAATAAACCCAAAACACCAAGCCCAAAATACCAAAACCCAAATATTAAATACTAAACAATTGTTTTTAAACATCAAATGCTAAACCCTGAACCATAAAACCTAAAAAAACCTACACCCTAACCCTAATCCTAACCCTAAACCTAAACTTAAACCCTAAACCATAAACCCTAAGTCCAAAATACGAAAACCCAAACATTAAACACTAAACCATATATTTTAAACAAAAATTCTTAAAACCTAACAAAAACCAAACCCTAACCCTAACCCTATCCCTAACACAAACCCTAACCTTAACCTTATCCTTAACCCTAATCTTAAACCCTAAACCTTAAACACAAAGCCCAAAATACCAAAACCCTAACATTAAACACTAAACCATAGATATTACAACTCAAAACCTTAACCCCAAACCCTAAAACCTAAAAAATAACCTAAACCCTAACTTTAACCCTAACATAAACACAAACCCTAAGCCTATTATAAACCATAAACCCCAAGCCCAAAATATCAAAACCCAAATATTAAACACAAACCATTGATATTAAACCTCAAATCCTAAACCCTAAACCAAAAACCTAATCCTAAATAATAAACCCGAAACACAAGCCCAAAATACCAAAACCCAAATATTAAATACTAAAAAATTCATTTTAAACATCAAATGCTAAACCCTGAATTAAAAAACCTAAAAAAACCTACACCCTAACCCTAATCCTAACCCTAACCCTAACCCTAAACCCTAAACCCTAAACCCTAAGTCCAAAATACAAAACCCAAACATTAAACACTAAACCATATATTTTAAACCAAAATTCTTAAACCTAAAAAAAACTAAACCCTAACCCTAACCTATCCCTAACAAAAACCCTAACCCTAACCTTATCCTTAACCCTAATCTTAAACCCTAAACCTTAAACACAAAGCCCAAAATACCAAAACCTAACATTAAACACTAAACCATAGATATTACAACTCAAAACCTTAACCCCAAACCCTAATACCTAAAAAAAAACCTAAACCCTAACTTTAACCCTAACATAAACCAAACACTAAGCCTATTATAAACCCTAAACCCCAAGCCCAAAATATCTAAACCCAAATATTAAACACTAAACCATTGATATTAAATCTCAAATCCTAAACCCTAAACCAAAAACCTAAAAACAAAAACCTAATCCAAAACAATAAACCCGAAACACCAAGCCAAAATACCAAAACCGAAATATTAAATACTAAACAATTGTTTTAAACATCAAATGCTAACCCTGAACCATAAAACCTAAAAAAACCTACACCCTAACCCTAATCCTAACCCTAACCCTTAACCTAAACCCTAAACCCTAAACCCTAAGTCCAAAATACGAAAACCCAAACATTAAACACTAAACCATATATTTTAAACCAAAATTCTTAAAACCTAAAAAAAAAAAAACCCTAACCCTAACCCTATCCCTAACACAAACCCTAACCTTAACCTTATCCTTAACCCTAATCTTAAACCCTAAACCTTAAACACAAAGCCCAAAATACAAAACCCTAACATTAAACACTAAACCATAGATATTACAACTCAAAACCTTAACCCCAAACCCTAAAACCTAAAAAACAACCTAAACCCTAACTTTAACCCTAACATAAACCCAAACCCTAAGCCTATTATAAACCCTAAACCCCAAGCCCAAAATATCAAAACCCAAATATTAAACACTAAACCATTGATATTACACCTCAAAACCTAAACCCTAAACCCAAAAACCTAAAAACAAAAAACCTAATCGTAAACAATAAACCCGAAACAGTAACCCGAAAATACCAAAACCCAAACATTAAATACCAAACAATTGATTTTAAACATTAAATGCTAAACCTGAACCATAAAAGCTAAAAAACTAAACTACACCCTAACCATAATCCTAACCCTACACCTAAACAAAAACCCTAAACACAAAACCCTAAGTCCAAAAACGAAAATCCAAACATTAAACACTAAACCATATATTTTAAAACAAAATTCTTAAAACCTAAAAAAAAAATTAAACCGTAACCCTAACCCTATACCTAACACAAACCCTAACCCTAACCCTATCCTTAATCCTAATCTTAAACCCTAAACCTTAAACACAAAGCCCAAAATACCAAAACCCAAACATTAAACACTAAACCATACATATTACAACTCAAAACCTTAACCCCAAACCCTAAAACCTAAAAAAACAACCTAATCCCTAACTTTAACCCTAACATAAACCCTAACCCTAACCCTATTATAAACCCTAAACCCCAAGCCCAAAATATCAAAACCCAAATATTAAACACTAAACCATTGATATAAACTTCAAATCCTAAACCCTAAACCTAAAAACAAAAAACTAATCCTAAACAATAAACCCGAAACATTAAGCCCAAAATACNAAACCCTGACTTTAACCCTAACATAAACCCAAACCCTAAGCCTATTATAACCCTAAACCCCAAGCCCAAAATATCAAAACCCAAATATTAAACACTAAACCATTGATATTAAACCTCAAATCCTAAACCCTAAACCCAAACCCTAAAAACAAAAAACCTAATCCTAAACAATAAACCCGAACCACTAAGCCCAAAATACCAAAACCCAAACATTAAATACCAAACAATTGATTTTAAACATCAAATGCTAAACCCTGAACCATAAAAGCTAAACAAAAAAACTACACCCTAACCTAATCCTAACCCTAAACCTAAACCTAACCCTAAACCCTAAACCCTAAACCCTAAGTCCAAAATACGAAAACCCAAACATTAAACACTAAACCATATATTTTAAACCAAAATTCTTAAAACCTAAAAAAAAAAAAAACTAACCCTAACCCTATCCCTAACACAAACCCTAACCTTAACCTTATCCTTAACCCTAATCTTAAACCCTAAACCTTAAACACAAAGCCCAAAATACCAAAACCCTAACATTAAACACTAAACCATAGATATTACAACTCAAAACCTTAACCCTAAACCCTAAAACCTAAAAAACAACCTAAACCCTAACTTTAACCCTAACATAAACCCAAACCCTAAGCCTATAATAAACCCTAAACCCAAGCCCAAAATATCAAAAAACCCAAATATTAAACACTAAACCATTGATATTAAACCTCAAATCCTAAACCGTAAACCCAAAAACCTAATCCTTAATAAATAAACCGAAACACCAAGCCCAAAATACCAAAACCCAAATATTAAATACTAAACAATTAATTTAAACATCAAATGCTAAACCCTGAACCATAAAACCTAAAAAAACCTACACCCTAACCCTAATCCTAACCCTAAACCAAACCTAAACCCTAAACCCTAAACCCTAAGTCGAAAATACGAAAACCCAAACATTAAACACTAAACCATATATATCTAAACCAAATTCTTAAACCTAAAAAAACTAAACCTTAACCCTAACCTATCCCTAACAAAAACCCTAACCCTAACCTTATCCTTAACCCTAATCTTAAACCCTAAACCTTAAACACAAAGCCCAAAATACCAAACCCTAACATTAAACACTAAACCATAGATATTACAACTCAAAACTTAACCCCAAACCCTAAAACCTAAAAAACAACCTAAACCCTAACTTTAACCCTAACATAAACCCAAACACTAAGCCTATTATAAACCCTAAACCCCAAGCCCAAAATATCTAAACCCAAATATTAAACACTAAACCATTGATATTAAACCTCAAATCCTAAAACCAAAAACCAAAAACCTAAAAACAAGAAACCTAATCCAAAACAATAAAACCGAAACACCAAGCCCAAAATACCAAAACCCAAATATTAAATACTAAACAATTGTTTTTAAACATCAAATGCTAAACCCTGAATCATAAAACCTAAAAAAATCTACACCCTAACCCTAATCCTAACCCTAAACCTAAACCTAAACCCTAAACCCTAAACCCTAAGTCCAAAATACGAAAACCCAAACATTAAACACTAAACCATATATTTTAAACGAAAATTCTTAAAAAAACCAAACCCTAACCCTAACCCTATCCCTAACACAAACCCTAACGTTAACCTTATCCTTAACCCTAATCTTAAACCCTAAACCTTAAACACAAAGCCCAAAATACCAATACCCTAACATTAAACACTAAACCATAGATATTACAATTAACCCCAAACCCTAAAACCTAAAAAACAACCTAAACCCTAACTTTAACCCTAACATAAACCCAAACCCTAAGCCTATTATAAACCCTAAACCCCAAGCCCAAAATATCAAAATCCAAATATTAAACAATAAACCATTGATATTAAACATCAAATCCTAAACCCTAAACCCAAAAACCTAATCCTAAATGATAAACCCAAAACACAAAGCCCAAAATACCAAAACCCAAATATGAAATACTAAACAATTGATTTTAAACATCAGATGCTAAACCCTGAATCATAAAACCTAAAAAAACCTACACCCTAACCCTAATCCTAACCCTAAACCTAACCCTAAACCCTAAACCCTAAACCCTAAGTCCAAAATACGAAAACCCAAACATTAAAACACTAAACCATATATTTTAAACCAAAATTCTTAAAAACCTAAAAAAAACTAAACCCTAACCCTAACCTATCCCTAACAAAAACCCTAACCATAACCTTATCCTTAATCCTAATCTTAAACCCTAAACCTTAAACACAAAGCCCAAAATACCAAAAACTTAACATTAAACACTAAACCATAGATATTACAACTCAAAACCTTAACCCCAAACCCTAAAACCTAAAAAACAACCTAAACCCTAACTTTAACCCTAACATAAACCCAAACACTAAGCCTATTATAAACCCTAAACCCCAAGCCCAAAATATCTAAACCCAAATATTAAACACTAAACCATTGATATTAAACCCCAAATCCTAAACCCTAAACCCAAAACCTAAAAACAAAAAACCTAATCCAAAACAATAAACCCGAAACACGAAGCCCAAAATATCAAAACCCAAATATTAAATACTAAACAATTGTTTTTAAACATCAAATGCTAAACCCTGAACCATAAAAACTAAAAAAACCTACACCCTAACCCTAATCCTAACCATAAACCTACACAAAAACCCTAAACCCTAAACCCTAAGTCCAAAATACGAAAACCCAAACATTAAACACTAAACCATATACTTTAAACCAAAATTATTAAAACCTAAAAAAAATTAAACCCTAACCCTAACCCTATCCCTAACACAAACCCTAACCTTAACCTTATCCTTAACCCTAATCTTAAACCATAAACCTTAAAAACAAAGCCCAAAATACCAAAACCCTAACCCCAAACTCTAAAACCTAAAAAACAACCTAAACCCTGACTTTAACCCTAACATAAACCCAAACCCTAAGCCTATTATAAACCTAAACCCCAAGCCCAAAATATCAAAACCCAAATATTAAACACTAAACCATTGATATTAAACCTCAAATCCTAAACCCTAAACCCAAAAACCTAAAAACAAAAAACCTAATCCTAAACAATAAACCCGAACCACTAAGCCCAAAATACCAAAACCCAAACATTAAATACCAAACAATTGATTTTAAACATCAAATGCTAAACCCTGAACCATAAAAGCTAAACAAAAAACTACACCCTAACCATAATCCTAACCCTACACCTAAACAAAAACCCTAAACACAAAACCCTAAGTCCAAAAACGAAAACCCAAACATTAAACACTAAACCATATATTTTAAAACAAAATTCTTAAAACCTAAAAAAAAATTAAACCGTAACCCTAACCCTATACCTAACACAAACCCTAACCCTAACCATATCCTTAACCCTAATCTTAAACCCTAAACCTTAAACACAAAGCCCAAAATATCAAAACCCAAACATTAAACACTAAACCATACATATTACAACTCAAAACCTTAACCCCAAACCCTAAAACCTAAAAAAACAACCTAAACCCTAACATAAACCCTAACCCTAACCCTATTACAAACCCTAAACCCCAAGCCCAAAATATCAAAACCCAAATATTAAACACTAAACCATTGATATTAAACCTCAAATCCTAAACCCTAAACCTAAAAACAAAAAAACTAATCCTAAACAATAAACCCGAAACATTAAGCCCAAAATACCAAAACCCAAACATTAAATACTAAAGAATTGATTTTAAACATCAAATGCTAAACCCTGAACCATAAAACCTACAAATAGCTACACCCCAACCCTAATCCTAACCATAACCCTAAACCTAAACCCTAAACCTAAAACCCTAAGTCCAAAGTACGAAACGTCAAACATTAAACACTAAACCATATATTTTAAACCAAAATTCTTAAAACCTAAAAAAAAAAGAAACCCTAACCCTAACCCTATCCCTAACACAAACCTAACCCTAACCCTATCCTTAACTCTAACCTTAAACCCTAAACCTTAAACACAAAGCCCAAAATCCCAAGGCCTAAAATACCAAAACCAAATATTAAACCCAAACCATAGATTTTAAACAAAAAAAAAACCCTAACCCTTATCCTATTCCTAACAGAACCCTAACCTAATCATATGCCTTACCCTAATACCCTAAAACCTTAACCAAAGCCCAAAATACCAAAACCTAACATTAAACACTAAACCATAGATATTACAACTAAATCCTTACCCCAAACCTAAAACATAAAAAATAACCTAAA
>JAJJBR010002401.1:18337-35196 GCA_022817965.1 Solanum lycopersicoides
TTACCAAAACAGTAACATTAAACACTAAATCATAGATCTTACAACTCAAAACCTTAACCCAAACCTACACCTAAAAAAAAAAACTAAACCTAACCCTAACCTAACATAAACCCTAACTCTAACCCTAACATAAACCATAACCCCAAGCCCAAATTATCAAAACCCAAATATTAAACACTAAACCATTGATATTAAAACTAAATCCTAACCCTAAACCCAAAAACTTTAAAAAAAAAAAAACCATAAACCATAAACCCAAAACCCTAAGCCCCAAATACCAAAATCCTACGATGATCCGTATAGACTTCACACTAACCCCATATAGATAGTGTCTCCATTGCTTTAATGCAAACACTACCGCAGTCAATTCCAAATCATGGGTCGGATAGTTACGTTCATGCACCTTTAATTGCCTCAAAGCATAAGCAATTACATTCTTCTCTTGCATTAGCACTGCACCCAAACCCGAATAGGATGCATCACAATAGACAATGAAATTCTTACCTTCCACTGGCAGGGTAAGGATTGTGCAGTAGTCAACAAGGTCTTGAGTTTCTGAAAGATTTCCTCACACTCATCGACCATACAAATGGAACATTCTGCTTAGTCAAGTTCATCAATTGGGAAGCAATAGAAGAGAATCCTTTGACAAACGACGGTAGTAGCTAGCTAACCCAACAAAGCTCCTTATTCTGACACATTAGTAGGTCTTACCCAATTCTTCACTGTTCAATCTTAGAAGGATCCACTATTACTCCATCCTTAGAAACCACGTGCACCAAGAAGGACACTGAATCTAGCCAGAACTCACACTTGGAAATTTGGCATAAAGCCTTTTCTCCCTTAATACTTCCAACACAATTCTCAAATGCTCTTCATGTTCCTCCTTACTCCTGGAGTATATCAGTATATCATCAATAAATACGATCACAAAGAGATCCAGATATGGCTTAAAAATCCCGTTCATCAAGCTCATGAAAGCGGCAGGGGCATTCGTAAGACCAAAAGACATTACTACAAATTCGTAATGCCCATACCTGGTTCTAAAAGCAGTCTTTGGTACATCTGTTGCCCGTATTTTCAATTGAGATAACCGGATCTTAAATCAATCTTCGAGAAGACACAAGCACCTTGTAACTGATCGAACAAATCATCAATGCGAGGAATGGGATACTTGTTCTTAATAGTTACCTTGTTCAACTGCCGGTAGTCTATGCACATCCGAAAACTCCCATCCTTCTTCTTCACAAATATCACCGGAGCACCCCAAGGGGATGCACTCGGTCTAATGAAACCCTTATTTAACAACTCTTGAAGTTGGGCCTTTAGCTCCCTTAACTCCGCTGGGGCCATCCTATAAGGGGTATGGAAATGGGTCGAGTACCCGGTTCCAGATCAATGCAAAAATCGATATCTCTATCCGGTGGCATACCAGGAAGATCTGCAGGCAACACATCCAGAAACTCACGGACTATCGAAAACGACTCAATTGAAGGTACTGGAGTAGTCTCATCCCTGAGATGTGCCAGAAAAGATAACACCCTTTGCTAACCATTTTCTTAGCACGGAGAAAGGAGATGATACGAACCGGAGTGGAAGTGTAGTCACCCTCCCACACTAACGGATCTGTCCCAGCTTGGCCAACGTTACAGTTTTGCATTACAATCTAAGATCGCAAAATTCGGAGAAAGCCAAGTCATACCCTGAATTACATCGAAGTCAACCATTTGTAGGATAACCAAATCTACATAAGTGTTGCTCCCCACAAAAGTCACCAAACAGACCTATATACTTTTTCAACTATCACAGACTCACCCACCGGAGTAGAAACACGAATAGGCATGTCAAGCAATTCGCAATGTAAATTAAGACCAGTAGCAAATGAGGAAGATACATATGAAAATGTGGAGCCAGGATCAAATAATACAGAAGCCATGCCATCACAAACCAAAAAGATTACTGTGATAACAGCATCAGATGCTTCCGCTTCAGACCGCCCGGAGAAAGCGTAACAATTTCCCTATCACCTGTCTGCCCGTTGCCCCTACCATGTGGTGTTGTAGTAGCTCCAGTTTGCCCATCACCTCGGCCTTTTGGTGACCACCATTACCTCGACCACCACGTCCTCCAGAATGACGGCCTCTCCATGACCACCTCTACCTCTGACTATGGGAGGTCTGTAACTCTGTTTGGACAATACCTCTTAATGTGTCCAGTCTCCCCACATCCATAACACTCTCTGGATTCACAGAATCGGTCTCTGTGAGAATGACGAAGTCTGGGAATAACCTCCAACCTCAGAGAAATGTTGGCCGGTCTGAGGTGTACCCCCAACTACAGTCAGTAGTGAAGACTGAATTGGTCGGACTGAGTAACCCTCCTGAACCCTGTCCTCTAGAGTAAGAACCATTAAACTCACCTCCTTTTCGAAACCTTTTGATGTCGATGCCATGGTGAAGATCTGGCTTCACTCCTTCCACCTTTATCACGAAGTCTACCACTTCTTGAAAGGATTTTGCCGTAGCCGCTACCTGTAAGGATGAAATCCGCAATTCTGACCTCAACCCTTCACAAAACGGCGAATACGCTCTTGTGACTGAAACAAAGTTGGTGGCATACCTGGATAATGCATGAAACTTAGCCTCATATGCAGTAACCGACATCCTACCTTGCTCTAGGCTCAAGAACTCATCTCTTTTCCTATCCCTCAAAGTCCGGGGATAACTTCTCCATAAACAAGCTAGAGAATGAGGCCCAAGTCATAGGTGGTGCCTCGTGTGGTTGACACTCAACATGTGTCCGCCACCACATTTTGGCGTTCCCTTAAAACGGATAAGTCACAAACTCTACACCAAACCGTTCTTACTATACCCATCTGTGTAGTAGATCATGACAGTTAACCAGAAAATCGTAGGCATCCTCAGATTCAGCACCCTTGAAAACTGGAGGTTTCAATTTCAAGAACTTACTGAAAAGTTCATGCTGATCATTGTCATTATAGGCCCTGTAGTCAGACGAGGAAACGTGCTATTTCCAATGAGGCATCCATGCGGGAGGCCACAGTAGCTGCATGTTGTACTTCCGGAACCTGAGGTGCTGGTGCAGAAAACACTGGAGGTGTCTGGCCCTGATCAGATAACCCGCTAAGATAAGCAAGAACCTGATTGATCATCTCTGGGTAGGTTGGGGTGGTAATTCCTCATTCTGCACTTTTTCAGTCTCCCCTTCCTCACCCTCTCTTATCACTTCTTCAGTCGTGGAGGAGTCACCGCCTTGGTACTAGATGGGCTAGGTGCTTGTCCTCTTCCCTAGAGGACGTCCTCCCGCGACCTCTACCACGGCCTCTTGCCACTGCTCCTCTCCGAGCTACAGCCCCAGTGGCTGGCTCAGATGCATCTTGTCTTGCCGGTGTTGGGTTGGCGCAGTTGTTGCTCTAGTTCTAACCATCTGCAAAATAGAGTGAAGATGGTCAGATACCAATTTGTATCACCTAGATACCAATTGGATCCAAGTAATAGCACGAAAGAAAGAATGAAAGACTGGAATTTTCCTAAAGTCTATAGCCTCTCAAAGAAAAGTAAAGGCGTCCCCCTACCGTTCCTTAAGACTCTACTAGACTCGTTCTTGTGTGATGAGACCAACGAACCTAATGCTCTGATACCAAGTTTGTCACGACCCAAATCGGGCCGCGAGTGGCACCCACACTTATCCTACTATGTGAGCGAACCAACCAATCTAAACCCCAACATTTCAAGACATAATGAACAAATACAATGAGGAAGACTTAAAACTCATTAACGAAATCAAATTAATAACTTCTAAATTATAAACTCATTATCCCCAAAAAGCTGGAAGTCATCACCACAAGAACATCTATGATCAAATTACTAACTAAGAGTATTCTAAAAGCTAAAATAACTAAAAAGCTAGTCCATGCCGAACTTCAAGGCATCAAGACATGAGGAAGAAGATCCAGTCCAAGCTAGAAGCATTAGCTCACCCTGAAATCCGATGTAATGTAGACTGGCTAGAGTTGCGGTTGAGTTGAAGACGACGGTACGTTTGCTGCACTCCACAAACAACAAAGAAAGAAACATACAAGTAGGGGTCAGTACAAAACACGAGTACTGAGTAGGTATCATCGGCCAACTCAAAATAGAAAACAGTATAGTATATAATCAGATAATATCATAAAATCAACTAATATCCTTAACATGCGCGCATTTACAATTACCATAACTCGGTCACAACACCAAGCACATCAATGAGGACTCACGCCTCCCCATCATACTCATTTGGAAATTCGGTTCATTAAATTGAGTACATTAACATCTTGAAGATTCATTATCTTATTCCTCTCGTGTCGGTACGTGACACTCTGCTCCATAAACTATCCTGGTGTCGGAACGTAACACTCCGATCCTCATATACTATCCTGGTCGGAACGTGACACTCCGATCCATATACTATCCTGGTGTCGGAACGTGACACTCCGATCCTCATATACTATCCTGGTACCGGAACGTTGGCACCCGATCCTCTATTACTATCCTGGTGTCGGAACGTGACACCCGATCCCTAATCTCACTACTTTCGTCATCAAGCCTTCTTTATACCAAGGCATCATCATTAACAAAGTAGATTAGGGTTTTTCAAGATTTAGGATTCAATAGCCTCATCATGCTTAGTTTATCACAATTATATAATCACATTCATGCAAGCATACAATTAAGCATATAGAAGTTTTACAATACGACCAATACATATCATTCGCTATTAAGAGTTTACTACGAATAGCATAAACCATAACCTACCTCCACCGAAGAATTCGTGATCAAGCAAGCAATTTCCCCAAGGCTGCGTTTTTCCTCTCTCTCGATCGATCGTTTCTCCCTCTCTTGTTCTTTTTATTTTTCTTGTTCCAACCCTTCTTCTTTTACCTAATTAACATATAATTAAGTATAAAAGATGATAGAATAACCACTAATTAATTCAAGGTTATCTCTTTTAACCCCCAAATAATGGATTATTAATATTAAAACCTAACCCTAATCCTACCATAAACCCTAAACCCCAAGACCAAAATATTAAAACAAACATTAAACCCTAACATTCATATTAAACCTCAAATCCTAAACCCTAAACTCAAAAACCTAAAAAAAAGAAAACTAACCTAACCCTAACCTAACCTTAACCTTAACCCTAACCATAAACCATAAACCCAAAACCCTAAGTCCAAAATATTAAAATCTAAACATTAAATACTAAACCATAGATTTTAAACCTCAAATGCTAAACCCTGAACCATAAAACCTAAAAAAAACTAAACCCTAATCTTAATCCTAACCCTAATCGTATTACTAAACCCTAAACCCGAAACCCTAAGTCCAAAAAAAGAAATTCAAAAAGAAAACCCTAAGTCCATAATACGAAAACCCTAACATTAAACACTAAATCATAGATTTTAAACCTCAAATCCTAAACGACAAACCCTAAAATCTAAAAAAAACTAAACCCTAAACCTAACGCAAACCCTAACCCTAAACTTAACCCTAACCCAAATCGTAAATCATTAACCCAAAACCCAAGGCCCAAAATACCAAAACCTAAATATTAAACCCTAAACCATAGATTTTAAACAAAAAAAACTAAACCCTAACCCTTATCCTATTCCTAACACGAACCCTAACCCTAATCATATGCTTAACCCTAACCCTAAACCCTAAGCCCTTAACCCAAAGCCCAAAATACCAAAACCCTAACATTAAACACTAAACCATAGATATTACAACTAAAATCCTTTACCCCAAACCCTAAAACCTAAAAAACAACTTAAACCCTAACCCTAACCTAACATTAACCCTAACCCTAACCCTACGATAAACCTTAAACCCCAAGACCAAAATATTAAAACACAAACATTAAACACTAAACCATTGATATTAAACCTCAAATCCTAAAACCCTAAACCCAAAACCTAAAAAATCAAAAAACCCTAACCTAACCTAACCATAACCTTAAACCTAACCCAAACCCTACACCATTAATCCAAAACCTAAGCCCAAAATACAAAAAATCAAACATTAAATGCTAAATCATAGATGTTAAAACCTCAAATGTTAAACCTTAAATCATAAAACCAAAAAAAAAATACACCCTAACCCTTACCCTAACTTTAACCCTAACCCTAAACACTAAGTCAAAAAAAAAAGTCCATAATACGAAAACCCAAATATTTAACACTAAACATAGATTTTAAACCTCAAATTTAGAACACAGACCCTAAAACCAAAAAAAACTAAAGTCTAACCCTAACCCTAACCTAACCTACCATAAACATGAAACGCCAAGCCCAAAATACCAAAAGCCAAAATTAAACACTAAACCACCTCAAATCCAAAACCCTAATCCCAAAACCCAAAAAAAAAAAACTAAACTTAACCTTAACCCTAACCCTAAACCATAAACCCAAAACCCTAAGTTCAAAATATTAAAATCCAATCATTAAATACTAAACCATAGATTTTAAACATCAAATGCTAAACCCTGAACCATAAAACCTAAAAAAAACTACACCCTAATCTTAATCCTAACCCTAATCGTATTATTAAACCCTAAACCCTAAACCCTAAGTCCAAAAAAAGAAATCCAAAAAGAAAACCCTAAGTCCATAATACGAAAACCCTAACATTAAACACTAAACCATAGATTTTAAACCTCAAATCCTAAACCACAAACCCTAAAATCTTAAAAAACCTAAACCCTAACCCTAACGCAAACCCTAACCCTAACCTTAACCCTAACCCTAACCGTAAATCATTAACCCGAAACCCAAGGCCCAAAATACCAAAATCCAAATATTAAACCTAAACCATAGATTTTAAACAAAAAACTAAACCCTAACCCTTATCCTATTCCTAACAGGAACCCTAACCCTAATCATATGCTAACCCTAACCCTAAACCCTAAACCCTTAACCCAAACCCCAAAATACCAAAACCCTAACATTAAACACTAAACCATAGATATTACAACTAAAATCCTTACCCAAACCCTAAAACATAAAAAATAACCTAAACCCTAACCCTAACCTAACATTAACCCTAACCCTAACCCTACCATAAAACCTAACCCAAGACCAAAATATTAAAACACCAAACATTAAACACTAAACCATTGATATTAAACCTCAAATCCTAAACCCTAAACCCAAAAACCTAAAAAACAAAAACCCTAACCTAACCTAACTAACCTTAACATTAACCCTAACCATAAACCATAAACCCAAAACCCTAAGTTCAAAATATTAAAATCCAAACATTAAATACTAAACCATAGATTTTAAACCTCAAATACTAAACCCTGAACCATAAAACCTAAAAAAAATTACACCCTAATCGTATTACTTAACCCTAAACCCTAAACCTTAAGGCCAAAAAAAGAAATTCAAAAAGAAAACCCTAAGTCCATAATACGAAAACCCTAACATTAAACACTAAACCATAGATTTTAAACCTCAAATCCTAAACCACAAACCCTAAAATCTTAAAAAACCTAAACCTTAACCCTAACGCAAACCCTAACCCTAACCTTAACCCTACCCTAACCGTAAATCATTAACCCGAAACCCAAGGCCCAAAATACCAAAAAACAAATATTAAACCTAAACCATAGATTTTAAACAAAAAAACCTAAACCCTAACCCTTATCCTATTCCTAACAGGAACCCTAACCCTAATCATATGCTAACCCTAACCCTAAACCCTAAACCTTAACCCAAAGCCCAAAATACCAAAACCCTAACATTAAACACTAAACCATAGATATTACAACTAAAATCCTTACCCCAAACCCTAAAACATAAAAAATAAAAACCCTAACCCTAACCTAACATTAACCCTAACCTAACCTACCATAAAACCTAAACCCCAAGACCAAAATATTAAAACACAAACATTAAACACTAAACCATTGATATTAAACCTCAAATCCTAAACCCTAAACCCAAAAACCTAAAAAAACAAAAACCCTAACCTAACCCTAACCTAAACTTAACCTTAACCCTAACCCTAAACCATAAACCCAAAACCCTAAGTTCAAAATATTAAAATCCAATCATTAAATACTAAACCATAGATTTTAAACATCAAATGCTAACCCTGAACCATAAAACCTAAAAAAAACTACACCCTAATCTTAATCCTAACCTAATCGTATTATTAAACCCTAAACCCTAAACCCTAAGTCCAAAAAAAGAAATCCAAAAAGAAACCCTAAGTCCATAATACGAAAACCCTAAACATTAAACACTAAACCATAGATTTTAAACCTCAAATCCTAAACCACAAACCCTAAAATCTTAAAAAACCTAAACCGTAACCCTAACGCAAACCCTAACCCTAACCTTAACCCTAACCCTAACCGTAAATCATTAACCCGAAACCCAAGGCCCCAAAATACCAAAATCCAAATATTAAACCCTAAACCATAGATTTTAAACAAAAAAACCTAAACCCTAACCCTTATCCTATTCCTAACAGGAACCCTAACCCTAATCATATGCTAACCCTAACCCTAAACCCTAAACCCTTAACCCAAACCCCAAAATACCAAAACCCTAACATTAAACACTAAACCATAGATATTACAACTAAAATCCTTTACCCCAAACCCTAAAACATAAAAAATAACCTAAACCCTAACCCTAACCTAACATTAACCCTAACCCTAACCCTACCATAAACTAAACCCCAAGACCAAAATATTAAAACACAAACATTAAACACTAAACCATTGATATTAAACCTCAAATCCTAAACCCTAAACCAAAAACCTAAAAAACAAAAACCCTAACCTAACCCTAACCTAACCTTAACATTAACCCTAACCATAAACCATAAACCCAAAACCCTAAGTTCAAAATATTAAAATCCAAACATTAAATACTAAACCATAGATTTTAAACCTCAAATACTAAACCCTGAACCATAAAACTAAAAAAAATTACACCCTAATCGTATTACTTAACCTAAACCCTAAACCTTAAGGCCAAAAAAAGAAATTCAAAAAGAAAACCCTAAGTCCATAATACGAAAACCCTAACATTAAACACTAAACCATAGATTTTAAACCTCAAATCCTAAACCACAAACCCTAAAATCTTAAAAAACCTAAACCTTAACCCTAACGCAAACCCTAACCCTAACTTAACCTAACCCTAACCGTAAATCATTAACCCGAAACCCAAGGCCCAAAATACCAAAAACCAAATATTAAACCTAAACCATAGATTTTAAACAAAAAAACCTAAACCCTAACCCTTATCCTATTCCTAACAGGAACCCTAACCCTAATCATATGCTAACCCTAACCCTAAACCTAAACCCTTAACCCAAAGCCCAAAATACCAAAACCCTAACATTAAACACTAAACCATAGATATTACAACTAAAATCCTTTACCCCAAACCTAAAACATAAAAAATAACCTAAACCCTAACCCTAACCTAACATTAACCCTAACCCTAACCCTACCATAAAACCTAAACCCCAAGACCAAAATATTAAAACACAAACATTAAACACTAAACCATTGATATTAAACTCAAATCCTAAACCCTAAACCCAAAAACCTAAAAAAACAAAAACCCTAACCTAACCCTAACCTAACCTTAACATTAACCCTAACCATAAACCATAAACCCAAAACCCTAAGTTCAAAATATTAAAATCCAAACATTAAATACTAAACCATAGATTTTAAACCTCAAATGCTAAACCCTGAACCATAAAACCTAAAAAAAATTACACCCTAATCGTATTACTTAACCCTAAACCCTAAACCTTAAGGCCAAAAAAAGAAATTCAAAAAGAAAACCCTAAGTCCATAATACGAAAACCCTAACATTAAACACTAAACACTAGATTTTAAATCTCAAATCCTAAACCACAAACCCTAAAATCTAAAAAAACCTAAACCCTAACCGTAACGCAAACCCTAACCCTAACCTCAACCCTAACCCTAACGGTAAATCATTAACCCAAAACCCAAGGCCCAAAATTCCAAAACCCGAATATTAAACCCTAAACCATAGATTTTAAACAAAAAAACCTAAACCCTAACCCTTATCATATTCCTAACACGAACCCTAACCCTAATCATATGCTTAACCCTAAACCTAATCCCTAAACCCTTAACCCAAAGCCCAAAATACCAAAACCCTAACATTAAACACTAAACCCTAGATATTACAACTAAAATCCTTTACCCCAAACCCTAAAACCTAAAAAACAACCTAAACCCTAACCCTAACCTAACATTAACCCTAACCCTAACCCTAACCCTACCATAAACCCTAAACCCCCAGACCAAAATATTAAAACACAAACATTAAACACTAAACCATTGATATTAAACCTCAAATCCTAAACCCTAAACCCCAAACCTAAAAAATCAAAAACCCTAACCTAACCCTAACCATAACCTTAAACCTAACCCAAACCCTACACAATTAATCCAAAACCTAAGCCCAAAATACAAAAAACCAAACATTAAATACTAAATCATAGATGTTAAACCTCAAATGTTAAACCTTAAATCATAAAACCAAAAAAAAATAAATACACCCTAACCTAATCCTAACTTTAACCCTAACCCTAAACCCTAAGTCAAAAAAAAAATTCCAAAATACTAAACCCAAATATTTAACACTAAAACATAGATTTTAAACCTCAAATCCTAAACCACAGACCCTAAAACCAAAAAAAACTAAACCCGAACCCGAACCCAAACCCAAACCCTAACCCTAACCCTAACCCTAACCCTAACCGAAAATCATTAACCCAAAACCCAAGCCCAAATTACGAAAACCCAAACATTAAACACTAAACCGTAGATTTAAAACCTCAAATCCTAAACCACAAACCCTAAAACCTAAACAAAAACTAAACCCTAAACCTAACCCTAACCCTAACCCTTACCTTAACCCTAACCCTAACCTTAAACCATTAACCCGAAACCCCAAGCCAAAAATACCAAAACCCAAATATTAAACACTAAACAATATATTTTAAACCAAAATCCTAAAACACATAACCTAAAACCAAAAAAAACTAAACCCTAACCCTAACCCTATCCCTAACACAAACCCTAACCTTAACCTTATCCTTAACCCTAATCTTAAACCTAAACCTTAAGCACAAGCCCAAAATACCAAACCCTAACATTAAACACTAAACCATAGATATTAGAACTCAAACCTTAACCCCAAACCCTAAAACCTAAAAAACAACCTAAACCCTAACTTTAACCCTAACATAAACCGAAACCCTAAGCTATTATAACCTAACCCAAGCCCAAAATATCAAAACCAAATATTTAACAATAAACATTGATATTACATCTCAAATCCTAAACCCTAAACCAAAAACCTAAAAACAAAAAACCTAATCCTAAACAATAAACCCGAAACACTAAGCCCAAAATACCAAAACCAAACATTGATAACATTAAATACTAAACCCTGAACCATAAAAGCTAAAAAAAAAACTACACCCTAACCATAATCCTAACCCTACACCTAAACAAAAACCATAAACCCAAAACCCTAAGTCTAAAAATGAAAACCCAAACATTAAACACTAAACCATATTTTTTAAAACAAAATTCTTAAAACCTAAAAAAAATTAAACTGTAACCCTAACCCTATACCTAACACAAACCCTAACCCTAACCCTATCCTTAACCCTAATCTTAAACCCTAAACCTTAAACACAAAGACCAAAATATCAAAACCCAAACATTAAACATTAAACCATACATATTATAAACTCAAACCTTAACCCCAAACCCTAAAACCTAAAAAAACAACCTAAACCCTAACTTAACCCTAACATAAACCCTAACCCTAACCCTATTATAAACCTAAGCCCCAAGCCCAAAAATATCAAAACCCAAATATTAAACACTAAACCATTGATATTAAACCTCAAATCCTAAACCCTAAACCTAAAAACAAAAAAAACTAATCCTAAACAATAAACCCAAAACATTAAGCCCAAAATACCAAAACCCAAACATTAAATACTAAAGAATTGATTTTAAACATCAAATGCTAAACCCTGAACCATAAAACCTACAAATAGCTACACCCCAACCCTAATCCTAACCATAACCCTAAACCTAAACCCTAAACCTAAAACCTAAGTCCAAAGTACGAAACGTCAAACATTAAACACTAAACCAATTTTTAAACCAAAATTCTTAAAACCTAAAAAAAAAAAAACCCTAACCCTAACCCATCCTTAACACTAACCTTAAACCCTAAACCTTAAACACAAAGCCCAAAATACCAAAAAAATAACATTAAATACTAAATCATAGATCTTACAACTCAAAACCTTAACCCCAAACCCTACAACCTAAAAAACAACCTAAACTCTAACCCTAACCCTAACATAAACCCTAACTCTAAACCTAACATAAACCATAAACCCCAAGCCCAAATTATCAAAACCCAAATATTAAACACTAAACCATTGATATTAAACCTTAAATCCTGAACCCTAAACCCAAAAACTAAAAAAAAAAAAAAAACTAACCATAAACCATAAACCAAACCCTAAGCCCTAAATACCAAAATCCAAACATTAAATGCTAAACAATGATTTTAAACATCAAATGCTAAACCCTGAACCACAAAACATAAAAAAACCTACACCCTAACCCTAATCCTAACCCTAACCCTAAACCTAAATACTAAACCCTAAACCCCAATTCCAAAATACGAAAACCCAAAAATTAAACAATAAACTATAGATTTTAAACCCTAAAACCCAAAACCTAAAAAAAACATAAACCCTAACCCTAACCCTATTCCTAACTCTAACCCTAACCCTAACCCTACCCTTAACCCTAACCCTAAACCCTAAACCCTAAACCCAAAGCCCAAAATACCAAAACCCTAACATTAAACAATAAACCATAGATATTACAACTCAAATCCTTTACTCCAAACCCTAAAACCTAAAAAACAACCTTAACCCTAACCCTATCCTAACATTAATCCTAACCCTAACCCTACCATAAACCCTAAACCCAAGTCCAAAATATTAAAATCCAAACATTAAGCACTAAACCATTGATATTAAACCTCAAATCCTAAACCTTAAACCCAAAAACCTAAAAAAAATAAAAAAAATAACCTAACCCTAACCGTAACCTTAATACTAACCCTAAACCCTAAACCCTAAAACAAACGCCCAAAATATCAAAACCTAACTTTAAACCCTAAAGCATAGATTTTAGACAAAAAAACCTAAACCATAACCATAACCCTATCCCTAACACAAACCCTAACCCTAAACTTATCCTAAACCCCAACACTAAACCCTAAACACTAAACCCTAAGTCCAAAAAGAAAACCCAACACCCAAAATATCAAAACCCTAACATTAAACCCTAAACCATAGATTTTAAACAAAAAAACCTAAACTCTAACCCTAACCCTATCCCTAACACAAACCTAACCCTAAAACTTATCCTAAACCCCAACCCTAAACCCTAAACCCTAAACCCTAAGTCGAAAAAGAAAAACCTAAGTCCAAAATACGAAAACCCAAACATTAAACACTAAACCATAGATTTAAAACCTCAAATCCTAAACCACAAACCCTAAAACCTAAACAAAAACTAAACCCTAACCCTAACCCTAACCCAAACCCTAACCTTAACCCTAACTCTAACCCTAAATTATTTACCCAAAACCCCAAGCCCAAAATACCAAAACCCAAACATTAAACCCTAAACCATTTATTTTAAACAAAAAAAAACAAACCCTAACTCTAACCCTATTCCTAACACGAACCCTAAACCTAACCCTATCCTTAACCCTAACCTAAACCCTAAACCTAAACCCAAAACCCAAAATACTAAAACCCTAACATTAAACACTAAACCATATATTTTAAACCAAAAATTCTAAAACCCAAAACCAAAAAAAAAATCTAAACCCTAACCTATCCCTATCCCTAACACGAACCCTAACCATAACCCTATCCTTCACCCTAACCCTACACCCTTAACCCTAAACCCAAAATTCAAAATACCAAAACCCTGACATTAAAAACTAAACCATATATATTACAACTGAAATCCATAACCCAAACACTAAAACCAAAAAAAAAACCTAAAACCTAACCCTAACCCTAACCCTACCATAAACCCGAAACGCCAACCCCAAAATACCAAAAGCCAAAAATTAAACACTAAACCATTGATATTACACTCAAATCTTAAAACCTAATCCCAAAAACCTAAAAAAAAAAAAAAAATTAACCTTAACCCTAACCCTAAACCATAAACCCAAAAACCCTAAGTTCAAAATATTAAAATCCAAACATTAAATACAAAACCATAGATTTTAAACCTCAAATGCTAAATCCTGAACCATAAAAACCTAAAAAAACTACCCTAATCTTAATCGTAACCCTAATCGTATTACTAAACCCTAAATCCTAAACCCTAAGTCCAAAAAAAGAAATCCAAAAGAAAACCCTAAGTCCATAATACGAAAATCCTAACATTAAACACTAAACCATAGATTTTAAACCTCAAATCCTAAACCACAAACCCTAAAATCTAAAAAAAACTAAACCCTAACCCTACGCAACCCTAACCCTAACCTTAACCCTAACCCTAACCGAAATCATTAACCCGAAACCCAAGGCCCAAAATACAAAAACCCAAATATTAAACCCTAAACAATAAATTTTAAACAAAAAAACCTAAACCCTAACCCTTATCCTATTCCTAACACGAACCCTAACCCTAATCATATGCTTCACCCTAACCCTAAACCCTAAACCCTTAACCCAAAGCCCAAAATACCAAAACCCTAACATTAAACACTCAAACCATAGATATTACAACTAAAATCCTTACCCCAAACCCTAAAACCTAAAAAATAACCTAAACCCTAACCCAAACCCTAACCCTAACCCTACCATAAACCCTAAACCCAAGACCAAAATATTAAAACAAACATTAAACACTAAACATTCATATTAAATCTCAAATCCTAAACACCTAAACCCAAAAACCTAAAAAAACAAAAACCCTAACCTAACCCTAACCTAACCTTAACCTTAACCCTAACCCTAAACCATAAACCTTAATCCTAACCCTAAACCATAAACCCAAAACCCTAATTTCAAAATATTAAAATCTAAACATTAAATACTAAACCATAGATTTTAAACCTCAAATTCTAAACCCTGAACCATAAAACCTAAAAAAAAATACACCCTAATCTTAATCCTAACCCTAATCGTATTACTAAACCCTAAACCCTAAACCCTAAGTCCAAAAAAAGAAATTCAAAAAGAAAACCCTAAGTCCATAATACAAAAACCCTTACATTAAACACTAAAACATAGATTTTAAACCTCAAATCCTAAACCACAAACCCTAAAATCTAAAAAAACTAAACCTAACCCTAACACAAACCCTAACACTAAACTTAAACCTACCCAAACCGTAAATCATTAACCCGAAACCAAGCCTAAAATACCAAAACCTAAATATTAAACCCTAAACCATAGATTTTAAACAAAAAAAAACTAAACCCTAACCCTTATCCTATTCCTAACACGAACCCTAACCCTAATCATATGCTTAACCCTAACCCTAAACCCTAACCCTTAACCCAAAAACCCAAAATACCAAAACACTAACATTAAACACTAAACCAGAATATTACAACTAAAATCCTTTACCCCAAACCCTAAAACATAAAAAATAACCTAAACCCTAACCCTAACCCTAACCCTACCTAAACCTAAACCCCAAGACCAAAATATTAAAACACAACATTAAACCTAACCATTCATATTAAACCTCAAATCCTAAACCCTAAACTCAAAAACCTAAATAAAAAAACTAACCTAACCCTAACCAACCTAACCTTAACCCTAACCTAAACCATAAACCCAAAACCCTAAGTTCAAAATATTAAAATCTAAACATTAAATACTAAACCATAGATTTTAAACATCAAATGCTAAACCCTGAACCATAAAACCTAAAAAAAACTACACTCTAACTCTTAACCTAACCCTAATCGTATTACTAAACCCTAAACCTAGACCCTAAACCCTAAGTCCAAAAAGAAATTCAAAAAGAAACCCTAAGTCCATAATACGAAAACCCTAATATTAAACACTAAGCCATAGATTTAAACCTCAATCCTAAACGACAAACCCTAAAATCTCAAAAAAACTAAACCCTAACCCTAACGTTAACCCTAACCCTAAACTTAACCCTAACCCAAATCGTAAATCATTAACCCAAAACCCAAGGCCCAAATACCAAAACCTAAATATTAAACCCTAAACCATAGATTTTAAACAAAAAACTAAACCCTAACCCTTATCCTATTCCTAACACGAACCCTAACCGACACCCTAATCATATGCTTAACCCTAACCCTAAAACCTAAACCCTAAACCCTAAACCCTAACCCAAAGCCAAAATACCAAACCCACATTAAACACTAAACCATAGATATTACAACTAAAATCCTTTACCCCAAACCCTAAACCTAAAAACAACTTAAACCTAACCCTAACCTAACATTAACCCTAACCCTTACCCTACGATAAACCTAAACCCCAAGACCAAAATATTAAAACACAAACATTAAACACTAAACCATTGATATTAAACTCAAATCCTAAACCTAAACCCAAACCTAAAAAACAAAAACCCTAACCTAACCCTAACCATAACCTTAAACCTAACCCAAACCTACACCATTAATCCAAAACCTAAGCCCAAAATACAAAAAAACCAAACATAAATAC
>JAJJBR010002401.1:35791-65121 GCA_022817965.1 Solanum lycopersicoides
CAAGCTAGAAGCATTAGCTCACCCTGAAATCCGATGTAATGTAGACTGGCTAGAGTTGCGGTTGAGTTGAAGACGACGGTACGTTTGCTGCACTCCACAAATAACAAAGAAAGAAACATACAAGTAGGGGTCAGTACAAAACACGAGTACTGAGTAGGTATCATCGGCCAACTCAAAATAGAAAACAGTATATATCAGATAATATCTTAAAATCAACTAATATCCTTAACATGCGGCATTTACAATTACCATAACTCTTGGTCACAACACCAAGCACATCAATGAGGACTCACGCCTCCCCATCATACTCATTTTGGAATTAGGTTCATTAAATTGAGTACATTAACATCTTTGAAGATTCATTATCTTTATTCCTCTCGTGTCGGTACGTGACACTCCGCTCCATAAACTATCCTGGTGTCGGAACGTGACACTCCGATCCTCATATACTATCCTGGTACCGGAACGTGGCACCCGATCCATATACTATCCTGGTGTCGGAACGTGACACTCCGATCCATATACTATCCTGGTGTCGGAACGTGACACTCCGATCCTCATATACTATCCTGGTACCGGAACGTGGCACCCGATCCTCTATTACTATCCTGGTGTCGGAACGTGACACCCGATCCCCTAATCTCACTACTTTCGTTCATCAAGCCTTCTTTTATACCAAGGCATCATCATTAACAAAGTAGATTAGGGTTTTTCAAGATTTAGGATTCAATAGCCTCATCATGCTTAGTTTATCACAATTATATAATCACATTCATGCAAGCATACAATTAAGCATATAGAAGGGTTTACAATACGACCAATACATATCATTCGCTATTAAGAGTTTACTACGAATAGCATAAACCATAACCTACCTCCACCGAAGAATTCGTGATCAAGCAAGCAATTTTCCCAAGGCTGCGTTTTTCCTCTCTCTCGATCGATCGTTTCTCCCTCTCTTGTTCTTTCTATTTTTCTTGTTCAAACCCTCTTTCTTTTACCCTAATTAACATATAATTAAATATAAAAGATGATAGAATAACCCACTAATTAATTCAAGGTTATCTCTTTTAACCCCCAAGTAATTGAGTTATTAATATTAAACCACTCACTTTATAATTATAAGCAGGAATAGTCCAAAACGCCCCTTAAAATATTTACAGAAATCCGACCCAGCCTGGGATTACGCAATCTGTGACGGCCCGTCGTGCCTGCGACGGTCCGTCCTGCTGCTTCCGTCGCAGAGTTCAGAGACTAACTTTTTACTAAGGGTCTGTGACGGTCCGTCGTGCCTACGACGGTCCGTCCTGCACTTCCGTCACGAAGTTCAGAGACTTGCTCCCAGTACCCAATTTTCAAGAGTTGAAGTGTTTTGGAACGGAGGCTCATGACGGTCCGTCGTGTCTGTGACGGTCCGTCCTGCAGGTCCGTCACAGAGTTCAGAGAGTCGATTTCAGTATTCTAAGTGTTTTGGAACAAGACCCCCTCGACGGTCCGTCGTGCCCATGACGGTCCGTCGTGGGATCCGTTGTCTCAGCCAGTTTTTCCAGAAATAAAATTGTTGCTCAAAACGACTAAACAGGTCGTTACAATAGATACCAATTTACCCATCGTTCGTCCTCGAACGATCACAAGAATAAAAACAAGGGCGAAGAGGAGTACCTGAATCTGTAAACAGATGTGGGTATCTTTCTCGCATATCAGCCTCCTTCTCCCAAGTGGCCTCTTCAACTGGTCGATTCTTCCATTGAACTTTGATGGATGCGATTTCCCTTGATCTCAACTTGCGGACTTCCCTATCTAGAATAGCAACAGGTTCCTCCTCATAAGACAAGTTTTCATCAAGAAGAACTGAATCCCAACGAATGATGTAGTTTCCATCCCCATGGTATCTTTTCAACATAGACACATGAAATACCGGATGCACTCCTGACAGCCCTGGAGGCAAGGCTAATTCATAAGCCACCTCCCCTACTCGCTTAAGTACTTCAAATGGTCCAATATACCTTGGGCTTAGCTTACCTCTTTTACCAAACCGCATCACCCCTTTCATGGGTGAGACCTTCAGCAAGACTTGTTCACCCTCCATGAACTCCAAGTCTCTAACCTTTCGATCTGCATATTCTTTTTGCCTACTTTGAGCCGCTAAAAGCTTTTCTTGGATAGATTTCACCTTCTCTAATGAATCCCTCAAAAGATCAGTACCCCAAGGTCTAACCTCAAATGCATCAAACCAACCAATGGGAGACCTACATCTCCTCCCATACAATGCCTAAAATGGAGCCATGTCAATACTGGAGTGATAGCTATTATTGTATGAAAATTCCGCTAAGGGTAAGAAGTTATCCCAATGACCACCAAATTCTATCACACATGCACGAAGCATATCCTCCAATACCTGAATCGTTCGCTCCGACTGACCATCGGTCTGAGGGTGAAATGCAGTACTAAGGTCCAACCTAGTACCTAACTCCGCATGCAATGTTCTCCAAAACTTAGAAGTAAACTGCGTACCTCTATCTGATATGATAGAAAGTGGAACTCCATGCAATCGAACAATTTCTGAGATATAGATTTTGGCTAACTTTTCTGCATTGTAGGTCACCTTGACCGGAATGAAGTGAGCAGACTTAGTTAATCTGTCCACAATTACCCAAATAGAATCAAACTTACCCAATGTCTTTGGAAGACCAACCACAAAGTCCATTGCAATTCTCTCCCACTTCCATTCAGGAATGGGCATTCTCTGAAGTGTTCCTCCAGGTCTCTGGTGTTCATACTTTACTTGCTGGCAATTTGGACATTTGGCAACAAAATCAACAATGTCGCGCTTCATTCTACTCCACCAAAAGTGTTGCTTTAGGTCACGGTACATCTTGGTTGCACCAGGATGTATAGAATATCCGGAACTATGAGCCTCTGTAAGAATAGTGTGGATCAAATCATCAACACGGGGCACACATACCCTTCCCTTAATCCTTAAAACACCTTCCTCATCAATTATTGCTTCTTTAGGCTCTCCTCGCAACACCATATCCCGAATTCGGCTTAGTTTCTCATCATCAAACTGTTTTCCCTTGATCTTGTCAAGAAAAGAAGATTTCGCCTCCACACCAGCCAAAAATCCTCCCTTTTCATTTACTTCTAGCCTCATAAAGTCATTAGCCAAGTTCTGGATTTCTCTAGCCAACGGGCGTCTAGAAACTTGCAAGTGAGCTAGACTCCCCATGCTTCATGCCTTCCTACTTAAAGCATCTGCCACAACATTAGCTTTTCCCGGATGATACAGAATAGTGATATCGTAGTCCTTCAGTAGTTCCATCCATCTCCTCTGTCTCAAATTCAAATCTTTCTGAGTAAAGACATACTGTAGGCTACGATGATCCGTATAGACTTCACACTTAACCCCATATAGATAGTGTCTCCATTGCTTTAATGCAAACACTACCGCAGCCAATTCCAAATCATGGGTCGGATAGTTACGTTCATGCACCTTTAATTGCCTCGAAGCATAAGCAATTACATTCTTCTCTTGCATTAGCACTGCACCCAAACCCGAATAGGATGCATCACAATAGACAATGAAATTCTTACCTTCCACTGGCAGGGTAAGGATTGGTGCAGTAGTCAACAAGGTCTTGAGTTTCTGAAAGCTTTCCTCACACTCATCTGACCATACAAATGGAACATTCTGCTTAGTCAAGTTCGTCAATTGGGAAGCAATAGAAGAGAATCCTTTGACAAATCGACGGTAATAGCTAGCTAACCCAACAAAGCTCCTTATTTCTGACACATTAGTAGGTCTTACCCAATTCTTCACTGTTTCAATCTTAGAAGGATCCACCATTACTCCATCCTTAGAAACCACGTGCCCCAAGAAGGACACTGAATCTAGCCAGAACTCACACTTGGAGAATTTGGCATAAAGCCTTTTCTCCCTTAATACTTCCAACACAATTCTCAAATGCTCTTCATGTTCCTCCTTACTCCTGGAGTATATCAGTATATCATCAATAAATACGATCACAAAGAGATCCAGATATGGCTTAAAAATCCCGTTCATCAAGCTCATGAAAGCGGCAGGGGCATTCGTAAGACCAAAAGACATTACTACAAATTCGTAATGCCCATACCTGGTTCTAAAAGCAGTCTTTGGTACATCTGTTGCCCGTATTTTCAATTGATGATAACCAGATCTTAAATCAATCTTAGAGAAGACACAAGCACCTTGTAACTGATCGAACAAATCATCAATGCGAGGAATGGGATACTTGTTCTTAATAGTTACCTTGTTCAACTGCCGGTAGTCTATGTACATCCGAAAACTCCCATCCTTCTTCTTCACAAATATCACCGGAGCACCCCAAGGGGATGCACTCGGTCTAATGAAACCCTTATTTAACAACTCTTGAAGTTGGGCCTTTAGCTCCCTTAACTCCGCTGGGGCCATCCTATAAGGGGGTATGGAAATGGGGCGAGTACCCGGTTCCAGATCAATGCAAAAATCGATATCTCTATCCGGTGGCATACCAGGAAGATCTGCAGGGAACACATCCAGAAACTCACGGACTATCGAAACCGACTCAATTGAAGGTACTGGAGTAGTGTCATCCCTGAGATGTGCCAAGAAAGATAAACACCCTTTGCTAACCATTCTCTTAGCACGAAGAAAGGAGATGATACGAACCGGAGTGGAAGTGTAGTCACCCTCCCACACTAACGGATCTGTCCCAGGCTTGGCCAACGTTACAGTTTTTGCATTACAATCTAAGATCGCAAAATTCGGAGAAAGCCAAGTCATACCCAGAATTACATCGAAGTCAACCATTTCTAGGATAACCAAATCTACATAAGTGTTGCTCGCCACAAAAGTCACCAAACAGGACCTATATACTTTTTCAACTATCACAGACTCACCCAACGGAGTAGAAACACGAATAGGCATGTCAAGCAATCCGCAATGTAAATTAAGACCAGTAGCAAATGAGGAAGATACATATGAAAATGTGGAGCCAGGATCAAATAATACAGAAGCCATGCAATCACAAACCCAAAGATTACCTGTGATAACAGCATCAGATGCTTCCGCTTCAGACCGCCCGGGGAAAGCGTAACAATGGGCCCTATCACCTGTCTGCCCGTTGCCCCTACCATGTGGTGTTGTAGTAGCTCCAGTTTGCCCATCACCTCGGCCGTTTTGGTGACCACCATTACCTCGACCACCACGTCCTCCAGAATGACGGCCTCTTCCATGACCACCTCTACCTCTGACTATGGGAGGTCTGTAACTCTGTTTTAGACAATACCTCTTAATGTGTCCATTCTCCCCACATCCATAACACTCTCTGGATTCAAGCATCGGTCTCTGTGATAATGACGAAGTCTGGGAATAACCTCCAATCTTAGAGAAATGTTGGCCGGTCTAAGGTGGACCCCCAACTACAGTCTGTAGTGAAGACTTAATTGGTCGGACTGAGTAACCTCCTGAACCCTGTCCTCTAGAGTAAGAACCATTAAACTCACCTCCTTTTCGAAACCTCTTTGATGTCGATGCCATGGTGAAGTCATATGGCTTCACTCCTTCCACCTCTATCACGAAGTCTACCACTTCTTGAAAGGATTTTGCCGTAGCCGCTACCTGTAAGGATGAAATCCGCAATTCTGACCTCAACCCCTTCACAAAACGGCGAATCCGCTCTTGTGGACTGAAACAAAGTTGGGTGGGATACCTGGATAATGCACGAAACTTAGCCTCATATGCAGTAATCGACATCCTACCTTGCTCTAGGCTCAAGAACTCATCTCTTTTCCTATCCCTCAAAGTCCGGGGGATATACTTCTCCATAAACAAGCTAGAGAATGAGGCCCAAGTCATAGGTGGTGCCTCTGTTGGTTGACACTCAACATGTGACCGCCACCACATTTTGGCGTTCCCTTGAAACTGATAAGTCACAAAATCTACACCAAACCGTTCTACTATACCCATCTTGTGTAGTAGATCATGACAGTCAACCAGAAAATCGTAGGCATCCTCAGATTCAGCACCCTTGAAGACTGGAGGTTTCAATTTCAAGAACTTACTGAAAAGTTCATGCTGATCATTTGTCATTATAGGCCCTGTAGTCAGACGAGGAAACGTGCCTATTTCCAATGAGGCATCCATGCGGGGAGCCACAGTAGCTGCATGTTGTACTTCCGGAACCTGAGGTGCTGGTGCAGAAAACACTGGAGGTGTCTGGCCCTGATCAGATAACCCGCTAAGATAAACAAGAACCTGATTGATCATCTCTGGGGTAGGTTGGGGTGGTAATTCCTCATTCTGCACTTGTTCAGTCTCCCCTTCCTCACCCTCTCTTATCACTTCTTCAGTCGGTGGAGGAGTCACCGCCCTGGTACTAGATGGGCTAGGTGTTTGTCCTCTTCCCCTAGAGGACGTCCTCCCGCGACCTCTACCACGGCCTCTTGCCACTGCTCCTCTCCGAGCTACAGCCCCAGTGGCTGGCTCAGATGCATCTTGTCTTGCCGGTGTTGGTGTTGGCGCAGTTGTTGCTCTAGTTCTAACCATCTGCGAAATAGAGTGAAGATGGTCAGATACCAATTTGTATCACCTAGATACCAATTGGATCCAAGTAATAGCACGAAAGAAAGAATGAAAGAATGGAATTTTCCTAAAGTCTTCCGCATTGTATTTTGTTTATTATGTGTTGAAACGTTGGGGTTTAGATTGGTTGGTTCGCTCACATAGTAGGATAAGTGTGGGTGCCAATGCGCGGCCCGATTTGGGTCGCGACAGTTTAACATTTGAGGTTTAACATCTATGATTTATAATGTTTGGATTTTTGTATTTTGGGCTTTGGTTTTGGATTAATGGTGTAGGGTTTGGGTTAGGTTTAAGGTTATGGCTAGGGTTAGGTTAGGGTTTTTGTTTTTTTAGGTTTTTGGGTTTAGGGTTTAGGATTTGAGGTTTAATATCAATAGTTTAGTGTTTAATGTTTGTGTTTTAATATTTTGGTCTTGGGGTTTAGGGTTTATCGTAGGGTTAGGGTTAGGGTTAATGTTAGGTTAGGGTTAGGGTTTAAGTTGTTTTTTAGGTTTTAGGGTTTGGGGTAAAGGATTTTAGTTTTAATATATATGATTTAGTGTTTAAGGTTAGGGTTTTGGTATTTTGGGCTTTGGGTTAAGGGTTTAGGGTTTAGGGTTAGGGTTAGGGTTAAGCATATGATTAGGGTTAGGTTTCCTGTTAGGAATAGGATAAGTGTTAGGGTTTAGTTTTTTTGTTTAAAATCTATGGTTTAGGGTTTAATATTTAGGTTTTGGTATTTTGGGCCTTGGGTTTCGGGTTAATGATTTACGATTTGGGTTAGGGTTAAGTTTAGGGTTAGGGTTTGCGTTAGGGTTAGGGTTTAGTTTTTTTTAGATTTTAGGGTTTGTGGTTTAGGATTTGAGGTTTAAAATCTATGGTTTAGTGTTTAATGTTAGGGTTTTCGTATTATGGACTTAGGGTTTTCTTTTTGAATTTCTTTTTTTGGACTTAGGGTTTAGGGTTTAGGGTTTAGTAATACGATTAGGGTTAGGATTAAGATTAGGGTGTAGTTTTTTTTAGGTTTTATGGTTCAGGGTTTAGCATTTGAGGTTTAAAATCTATGCTTTAGTATTTAATGTTTACATTTTAATATTTTGAACTTAGGGTTTTGGGTTTATGGTTTAGGGTTAGGGTTAAGGTTAAGGTTAGGTTAGGGTTAGGTTAGTTTTTTTTTTTTAGGTTTTTGGGTTTAGGGTTTAGGATTTGAGGTTTAATATGAATAGTTAGTGTTTAATGTTTGTGTTTTAATATTTTGGTCTTGGGGTTTAGGGTTTATGGTAGGGTTAGGGTTAGGGTTAGTGTTTAGGTTATTTTTTATGTTTTAGGGTTTGGGGTAAAGGATTTTAGTTGTAATATCTATGGTTTAGTGTTTAATGTTAGGGTTTTGGTATTTTGGGCTTTGGGTTAAGGGTTTAGGATTTAGGGTTAGGGTTAAGCATATGATTAGGGTTAGGGTTCGTGTTAGAAATAGGATAAGGGTTAGGGTTTAGTTTTTTTTGTTTAAAATCTATGGTTTAGGGTTTAATATTTAGGTTTTAGTATTTTGGGCCTTGGGTTTCGGGTTAATGATTTACGGTTTGGTTTAGGATTAAGTTTAGGGTTAGGGTTTAGGTTTTTTTAGATTTTAGGGTTTGTGGTTTAGGATTTGAGGTTTAAAATCTATGTTTTAGTGTTTAATGTTAGGGTTTTCGTATAATGGATTCATGGTTTTCTTTTTGAATTTCTTTTTTTGGACTTAGGGTTTAGGGTTTAGGGTTTAGTAATACGATTAGGGTTAGGATTAAGATTAGGCTATATTTTTTTTTAGGTTTTATGGTTCAGGGTTTAGAATTTGAGGTTTAAAATCTATTGGTTAGTATTTAATGTTTAGATTTTAATATTTTGAAATTAGGGTTTTGGGTTTATGGTTTATGGTTAGGGTTAAGGTTAAGGTTAGGTTAGGGTTTTTGTTTTTTTAGGTTTTTGGGTTTAGGGTTTAGGATTTGAGGTTTAATATGAATGCTTTAGTGTTTAATGTTTGTGTTTTAATATTTTGGTCTTGGGGTTTAGGGTTTATGGTAGGGTTAGGGTTAGGGTTAGGGTTTAGGTTATTTTTTAGGTTTTAGGGTTTGGGGTAAAGGATTTTAGTTGTAATATCTATGGTTTAGTGTTTAATGTTAGGGTTTTGGTATTTTGGGCTTTGGGTTAAGGGTTTAGGGTTTAGGGTTAGGGTTAAGCATATGATTAGGGTTAGGGTTCGTGTTAGGAATAGGATAAGGGTTAGGGTTTATTTTTTTTGTTTAAAATCTATGTTTTAGGGTTTAATATTTGGGTTTTGGTATTTTGGGTCTTGGGTTTAGGGTTAATGATTTACGGTTAGGGTTAGATTTAAGGTTAGGGTTAGGGTTTGCGTTAGGGTTAGGGTTTAGGTTTTTTAGATTTTAGGGTTTGTGGTTTAGGATTTGAGGTTTAAAATCTATGGTTTAGTGTTTAATGTTAGCGTTTTTGTATTATGGACTTAGGGTTTTCTTTTTGGATTTCTTTTTTTGGACTTAGGGTTTAGGGTTTAGTAATACGATTAGGGTTAGGATTAAGATTAGGGTGTAGTTTTTTTTAGGTTTTATGGTTCAGGATTTAGCATTTGAGGTTTAAAATCTATGGTTTAGTATTTAATGTTTGAATTTTAATATTTTGAAATTAGGGTTTTGGGTTTAGGGTTTAGGGTAAGGGTTAAGGTTAAGTTTATTTTATTTTTTTTTAGGTTTTTGGGATTAGGGTTTAAGATTTGAGGTTTAATATCATTGGTTTAGTGTTTAATTTTTGGCTTTTGGTATTTTGGGGTTGGCGTTTAGGGTTTATGGTAGGGTTAGGGTTAGGGTTAGGTTTTAGGTTGTTTTTTTGGTTTTAGGGTTTGGGGTTATGGATTTCAGTTGTAATATATATGGTTTAGTTTTTAATGTCAGGGTTTTGGTATTTTGAACTTTGGGTTTAGGGTTAAGGGTGTAGGGTTAGGGTGAAGGATAGGGTTATGGTTAGGGTTCGTGTTAGGGATAGGGATAGGGTTAGGGTTTACATTTTTTTTTGGTTTTGGGTTTTAGAATTTTTGGTTAAAAATATATGGTTTAGTGTTTAATGTTAGGGTTTTAGTATTTTGGGTTTTGGGTTTAGGGTTTAGGGTTTAGGGTTAGGGTTAAGGATAGGGTTAGGTTTAGGGTTCGTGTTAGGAATAGGGTTAGAGTTAGGGTTTAGTTTTTTTTTGTTTAAAATAAATGGTTTAGGGTTTAATGTTTGGGTTTTGGTATTTTGGGCTTGGGGTTTTGGGTAAATAATTTAGGATTAGTGTTAGGGTTAAGGTTAGGGTTTGGGTTAGGGTTTAGTTTTTGTTTAGGTTTTAGGGTTTGTGGTTTTTGTTAAAGGTTTAATATTTGGGTTTTGGTATTTTGGGCTTGCGGTTTCGGGTTAATGATTTACGATTAGGGTTAGGGTTAAGGTTAGGGTTAGTGATTGCGTTAGTCTTAGGGTTTAGATTTTTTTAGATTTTAGGGTTTGTGGTTTAGGATTTGAGGTTTAAAATATATGATTTTAGTTTTAATGTTTGGGTTTTCGTATTTTCGACTTAGTGTTTTCTTTTTTTTCTTTTTTTTTACTTAGGGTTTAGGGTTTAGGGTTTAGTAATAGGATTAGGGTTAGTATTAAGATTGTGACGAAGTTTTTTTTAGGTTTTATGGTTTAGGGTTTAGCATTTGAGGTTTAAAATCTATATTTTAGTATTTAATGTTTGGATTTTAATATTTTGGACTTAGGGTTTTGGGTTTATGGTTTAGGGTTCGGGTTAATGTTAAGGTTAGGGTTTTGGCTTTTTTTAGGTTTTTGAATTTAGGGTTTAAGATTTGAGGGTTTAATATCAATGGTTTATTGTTTAATGTTTGGGTTTTGGTATTTTGGGGTTGGCATTTAGGGTTTATGGTAGGGTTAGGGTTCAGGTTATTTTTTAGGTTTTAGGATTTGGGGTTAAGGATTTGAGTTGTAATATATATGGTTTAGTTTTTAATGTCAGGGTTTTGATATTTTGAGCTTTGGGTTTAGGTTAAGTGTTTAGGGTTAGGGTAAAGGATAGGGTTAGGGTTAGGTATAGGGTTAGGGTTTGTGTTAGGGATAGGGTTAGGGTTAGGGTTTAGGTATTTTTTATGTTTTTGGTTTTAGAATTTTTGGTTTAAAATATATGGTTTAGTATTTAATGTTAGGGTTTTAGTATTTTGGGCTTTGGGTTTAGGGTTTAGGGTTTAGGGTTACGGTTAAGGATATTGTTAGGGTTAGGGTTCGTGTTAGGAATAGGGTTAGGGTTAGGGTTTATTTTTTTTTATTTCAAATCTATGGTTTAGGGTTTAATGTTTGGGTTTTGGTATATTTGGCTTGGGGTTTTGGGTTAATGATTTATGGTTAGGGTTAGGGTTAAGGTTAGGGTTTGCGTTAGGGTTAGGGTTAGGGTTTGAGTTTAGTTTTTGTTTATGTTTTAGGGTTTGTGGTTTAGGATTTGAGGTTTTAAATCTATAGTTTAGTGTTTAATGTTAGGGTTTTGATATTTTGGGCTTAGGGTTTATGGTTAGGGTTAAGGATAAGGTTAGGGTTAGGGTTAGGGTTTAGTTTTTTTAGCCTTTGGTTTTTGGGGTTTATGATTTTTTGTTTAAAATCTATGGTTTAGGGTTTAATGTTGAGTTTTTGGTATTTTGGGCTTGGGGTTTCGGGTTAATTATTTAGGGTTAGGGTATTGTTAAGCTTAATGTTAGCGTTTGGCTTAGGGTTAAGGTTTAGGTTTTAGGGTTTGTCGTTTAGGATTTGAGGTTCAAAATCATGGTTTAGTGTTAAATGTTTGGGTTTTCATATTTTGCACATAGGGTATAGGGTTTATGGTTTAGGTTTAGGGTTAGGCTTAGGGTTATGGTTAGGGTGTAGTTTTTTTTAGGTTTTATGGTTGAGGGTTTAGCATTTGATGTTTTAAATAAGTTGTTTAGAAGTTAATGTTTGGGTTTTGGTATTTTGGGCTTAGGGTTTTGGGTTTATGGTTTATTTTTAGGTTAGGGTTAATGTTAGGGTTAAGGTTAGGGTTAGGGTTTTAGTTTTTTTAGGTGTTTAGGTTTAGGGTTTTGGATTTGACGTTTAAAATCAATGGTCTAGTGTTAAATGTTTGGGTTTTGGTATCTTGGGCTTTGGGTTTAGTGTTTATGATAGGGTTATGGTTAGAGTTTAGGTTGTTTTTTAGGTTTTAGGGTTTAGGGTTAAGGATTTGAGTGGTAATATCTATGGTTTGATGTTTAATGTTAGGTTTTTGGTAATTTAGGGTTTAGGTTTAGGGTTAAGGATAGGTTTAGGTTTAGGGTTCGTGTTAGGGATAGGGTTAGGGTTAGGGTTTAGTTTTTTTTGAGGTTTTAGGTTTTGGGGTTTAGTATTTTTGGTTTAAAATATATGGTTTAGTGTTTAATGTTTGGGTTATGTTATTTTTGGCTTGGGGTTTTGGGTTAATGGTTTAAGGTTAGGATTAGGGTTAAGGTAAGGGTTAGGGTTAGGGTTAGGGTTAGGGTTTAGTTTTTGTTTAGGTTCACTACAAGAAAAAGCTTTATTTAAGACCAACATTTAGGAACGAGTTAATAATCCTGTCTCTAAAAGTACATATATTGGGACGAGATTTTATTTCGGTCTTTAATTCTATATGCTATTGTGAAGGCTCTAAATATGGTCTCTAGAGAAAGTAGTAACTGGTCCCAAATAAAAAAATTAAGGCGTCTTGTGAAATATATTGAAAGGCAGGAAACTTCATATTTTCACCAAAATTGGCCGCCTAAAATTTCACTATTCTATAAAATTCAAAAAGAAAAATAAAACAAAGAAAAGAAACTTCAGTTTATTTCCCAAAAGATATCGTGCAATCAAACAAGTGAACAACCCTAGCAGAGATTTTACCAATCTAACAACAATCTTCCCTCAAAACGATCTTAGTAAATCTCTCAACTAAAAATGAGAAAGCACAGGTCTTCCTAGCAACAAACCCAGGCCAGGACTCATCGATTAGTGTTGCATCTGTACGTTTTCTAAGAATAGAGAAAGCATAGGTCTGCCTAGAAGTGATCTACACCGAATATATATATTCTATTCACACGCATCTAAGGTATGCCTCAACTTCTACGAGTTTATTTGATTTTTTTCATGTAAAGTCGTTATTCTGTTTTTTTTATTCGAGTTATAACTCTGTGTTGTTTGAGTTATTGTTCTATAAGATAAGATGCTGATTGTTTTATTAAAAAAGATTCAGTTTTGTAGTGAAATATGATCCCAAAACGAAGGGGATCGATCAGTCCATAAAGAATTAAGAGTTCGTAAAGATAAGTATACTGAACTAAACTTTAAAAGAGGGAATAATAACTCAATGAACTAAAACAATAGTAAGAGATAATATAGAGAGAGTTCAGTTCAAATCGATAAATCTGTATGAATCACAAGTGAACAAAACTCTCTCTTGTAATTGCTGAATGTTAAAAATGAGACAAGTGATTGCAGAATGTTAAAAGATTAAGTGAGACAAGTGATTGCATAACGTTAAAAATGAGTAAGTGAAACAAATATTAGTTTTGTTTGATACTGAAACTGATGAAATAGGTAAAACACAATAGAACTGATGCAAAATGACCTCCTGTGGTGTTGCACATAGAAGATTGAAAGAGTGAAAGTTTCGTTTGGGTCTAAAACATGGAAAACTTTATAACTTTCAAGAAGATACATACTAATAGCTGTTTAAAGCATTCTTTCAAACTTTTTTAGTTGGTTCTCTGATCTTTGTAACTTGTATATCAGCTATGCATCCTCTTCTATGACTTTTTTTCCTTCTTTAAACTTGACTTGTTTAGTGTTTTCTTCTTATAGCATATATAATGTGCATAAATAATCCAACATATTTTGACGATTAAATTAACTCGAGTTGATTAAAGATGAAGAAAGCAATAGAACTGATGCAAGTTACCTCTTGTATATAATGTACATAGTAGGCAGAAACAACGATAGTTTCATTTAGGTTTCAAAACTTGAAAACTCATGATTTTCCAAGAAGATACGTTCTAATAGTTGCACCATATTGTTTTTCTGTTGTTGTAAAACTGAATCACTGGCTATTCTTTTTCTTCAACTTTCTGGTTAGCTTCCTCTTTTGGGAGCTGAATTTTTCTTCTTCTCTATATTTGTTTTGTTTGAGTTACACTACACTTGTTTGAATTACTCTTTTTCTCTGAGATTAATTAGTCAATTTTTTGAAGTATATTCAAGTTTGTAGGATGCCAAAAATAAGGGGATCAGCCCTAAGAGAAATGACTGCTCCTCAAAACAGTGAGCTACTCTTGAACAGAGGCACCCACATGTAATGAGTTAAAACAGTGTTCAGAGAGAAGAGATAGGAATTTGTCTTCGACTCGAGAAATCTTTTTTGAATTCCAAGGGAATGATTGCTTCCCTTTTAAGACTAACAGAGCACGCGGGGAAGTGGTTGGAGTTATGGAAACTGATTTAACTAAGAAGCCATGTGCAACTAATTCCTAAAAGATTTCTATCTAACTAAAATAAATTAATAATTTCAAAAGAAACATTGAATTATTATATATTATAAGTCGATCATACTATAATGTTTTGTGTGTGTCTAAGGAATCGATGAAATTGTTTTTACAATCAAATTAACTCTAACTCACAAAAGATGTAAGAAGCAACAAAACAGATACAAATTACCTCATGTGGTATTGTACATAGAAGGTAGAAATAGTTGGAGTTCTATTAGTTACAAACTTAGCAATCTTGATATCTTTCAAGGTATATGTTATTACTGTTGCACCATATATTCGTCAATTCCTATCAAACTTAATCTCCACAAATTTATCAAGAAAATGTTTAAATAACAGATTGTAATAAACTTTTAGAATCTTAAAGATGCAACTCATGAGTTCATATAGTTATACATCCTGTGGTTCTATATATAAAAGGTAGAAAGAATGATAATTATCGTCATGATTCTTGTTTTGCGGTGGGCGTCACATGATTGATTTCTCCTTTTGATTATTGATAATTAATACTGTTTAAAACTCCTTTTCTTGATTACTTTGATTTTCTTCATCAGTTCACTAGTAACTATCTGAAAGACTACTTTTATTTTGTTTTTCACTTAACTGGACATAAATTGTTTCCTTATTAATTTTCTACCTGTGGCTCTTTTTACACGTTCAATACGAAAACTGAAAATGTGGATGGATCAAGTATTAAATGTACAATCAGATACACATTTGTTGCGCCCGGGGAAGTTGGAAAGGACGAGGACGAGGACGAGGGATTAAATCTTTAACATCAAAAGGAAAAAATCCAAGTAAGTGTAAGTTGAACTCTTAGGATACTAATAATAGTTCTCCATGTCCTATATGTGATGGTGCCCCTACTTCTTATGTTGTTGCATTTTGTGCAAACTCTATAGCGTTCTTATATTGATTCAAAGGCTGTGGATTTAACTGAGTTGTCACAAGTGATATGAATTTGTGCAATCTGTGCAATATGTGCAAGTGATTTGAATTTAATTTATATCTGTCATCTGTGCAGGTGATTTGAATTTGAAGAACCTGATGGTGCCAAGTGATTCGAGTGCTTATTAGTTCCCATCTGTTCTTCATTGTGATTTTCTGAGCCTTGCAGACCATTCACTATTTGGACCTGGTTGTGTTCAGGTAGACTATCCTCCTTCCTGTTCAATTTATTTTGAGATTTAGAACAACCATCTATTTGTTCAATGCGTATCTTGGAGTTGTTGGATTTTCTTGTTAACTAGATTTAATGTTGCTCCTCCAGTAGGGACCCCACACGCCCCTCCATTCCTTTCTACTTGAAGGAATCCACCTAAGGTTCATCGAGATAATTTTCCTTGCCCATTCCAACTCTCTTTCTTAAATAGTTATCACCATTGCTTCAATTTTTTTAATTTTCAAAGAGTTGGACTATGAATTCATGGATGAAGAGTCGGTGGTTGTTCGGTCACCTTTATTGAGCGGGAGAATGGAATTGATCTCTGTAGTTTCTTTATGTTCCATGCATTAGTGAGATACAATTTAAAGGTCACTGCAAATATAGCTTTCCTCTGTATTTTTATTGATTTCTATTTAACTATAATTGTTCTCTATTTTTTTATTTTCTGCACATAAAGTGATACAACTTTTTCCACTGTTTCCAGCGAACACACCTTTTTTCTGCTCAAATATACATAATGATATTTCTTCAAATAAGTATTGTGATAGAAAAATCACTCATCAGATTGCAGCTTCTATTTTTCACCATTTTCTAGCAGTAATCATATCTTCTTGCAACTCATCAATTAGTTGCCCTCATTCTTGGTTTGTATCTTCAGCACAAACAGTTTTTGATACACTTAAATCACTGTTGATGTTTTCCTCTTCTTTTCTTATTCATGTTGTTCCTTGATATGTATAGGCAGGGTTTGTTTTTCCTCTTTGATTCTGGCCTTTATTCCTCAGTATGTTATCTTCGTCAACATCTGATCTGATAAGCCTATTGTTACTGTAACTTTTTCCAATGAATTCCTCGTCTTATTTTATGTTTTTCTTATAATAGGTAAAACACTGTAATGCAATCTGTAGACGTTTCCTCGTCTTAATATACAACTCTCTTAGATTTGGTGCAATCACTGTAATGCACTCTGTAGACGTTTTAGACTTGTGAAAAAATCTCAAGGATGAGTTTGAGATTGTTTGGATCCTACAGGGATTAAGAATTGGAAGAAAACAATAATAACTTGCTTGTTTCCTCTGCTGCTACACAGATAACATGGTTCCTTTTCCTGACAATTTTATATCTTGATTGTTAAATTCCTTCGCAAGAGCTTGTTTCCCTTGAACAATAATAAAAATCTTTTTTATGGAATTTTTTTCTATTTGTATTAATCTTTTGTCATTGAAACTCTGTTTTTAAAATAGATTTTGATTTTAGGTTCATTAATCTTTTTTTTAATGTGTTTATTTGCTGCTTTAAGTTGGCATTATTTGAAATATTACATTTACTAGATTTCTGCTTCTGAAATATGTATACAACACTTCAACATTTAGAATCATACAGAAGGCTATGCAATGTTGTTGTTATTAGACACAAGCCACAGTTCAGTAATAAATTATAGACCTTAAGCATAAGAATATTATTCTTAATTATGTATATTTTCTTCGAAACGTACTGAATTACTAATGTCTATTCTACTTTTGACAACGGTCCATGAATGTTGCTATAAGTTGAGAAACGAACAAGACTATGTACTCTTCACATAAATTTTAACCATTTACATGTAGAGAGTTCACTGAAAACCTCACTGGATTCCAAAATTGCTAGTTCATTTTTATCTTCTTTTTCTTAGTAGAACCATCTGTGAGTTCCAAAATACCGATTTACTCCTTTACAAAAGGTTTATTAATCTCAGAGATTCTTAATCATTTTTTATTATTTTCATGCAGATTATTGATATACCTAGATAACCCTTGGTGAATTTTGTATTTTTTTGTGAAGATTGAAGTTACAAGTGAACATGAAAGTTTAGAAGAAGCATAGGACCATTAATATTTTGCTAGGAAAGTTATGACAAACTTGAAATTGTGGCCTAGCTCGGGATATTGTTCATTTGTTCAGTTGTTTTTGTATGAAAATGTTTAAATTAGCATGGGATGTTAATTTATTTTATATTTATGGAAGCCTTTTGTATTAAGATATTCCGTAGCAATCTTATATTTGTTGAAAACACTTGTAATTTTTTTGTGATATAAAGATCCAGATTGGTGGTCAACTAGAGACCAAAATATTTGCTCGTCCCTAAAGGTTCATGTAGGATGAGATTATTTCTGGTCTCTAGAAGTTTCATCTAGGATGAGACAACTTCTTGTCCCTAAAGGTTCATCTAGGATGAGGTGTTTCTTATCGCAAAAAATAATCTAGGACGACGTAGTTGATCATATAAAAAAGTAATCTAGGATGAGACACTTGCTCGTCCCAGAAGATTATTCTAAGACGAGTTAGTTGCTAGTCTTTAATGGGATTTGAAGACCAAGAAATGACTAATTTTCCAAGAAGGAAATCATCAATTTGGGACGAGATATGTAGTCTCTAAAGGTGTTTTGGCGACTAGCTTTATTGTCGTCTCTAAAGACAGTTAACGACCGACAAAAGGAACCCGTCCCAATTGACCTTCAGCGAAGAAGCCTTTAAGGAAGGGTGGCGACCAGCCTTTTCCCGTCTCAATAAACTATCTGGGACTGGATTTAGACTTTTTGGGACCAGATTTCCCTTCCTTAGATACTGTTTTTCTTGTAGTGGTTTTAAGGTTTGTTGTTTAGGATTTGAGGTTTTAAATCTACGGTTTAGTGTTTAATGTTTGGGTTTTTGTAATTTGGGCTTGTGGTTTTGGGTTAATCGTTTAGAGTTAGGGTTAGGGTTAAGGTTAGGTTTAGGTTTCGGGTTTAGGTTTTATTTTTGTTTTAGGGTCTGTGGTTTAGGATTTGAGGTTTAAAATCTACGTTTTAGTGTTTAATGTTTGGGTTTTCATATTTCGGACTTAATTTTTTTTTTGGACTTTTGTTTTTACTTAGGGTTTAGGGTTAGGGTTAAGGTTAGGATTAGGGTTAGGGTGTAGGGTTTTTTAGGTTCTATGGTTTAGGGTTTAACTTTTGAGGTTTAATATCTATGATTTAGTATTTAATGTTTGGATTTTTGTATTTTGGGCGTAGGGTTTCGAATGAATGGTTTAGGGTTTGGGTTAGGTTTAAGGTTATGGTTAGGGTTAGGTTATTTTTTTTTTTTAGGTTTTTGGGTTTAGGGTTTAGGATTTGAGGTTTAATATCAATGGTTTAGTGTTTAATGTTTGTGTTTTAATATTTTGGTCTTGGGGTTTAGGGTTTATGGTAGGGTTAGGGTTAGGGTTAATGTTAGGTTAGGGTTAGATTTTATGTTGTTTTTTAGGTTTTAGGGTTTGGGGTAAAGGATTTGAGTTGTAATATCTATGGTTTAGTGTTTAATATTAGGGTTTTGGTATTTTGGGCTTTGGGTTAAGGGTTTAGCGTTTAGGGTTAGGGTTAGGAATATGATTAGGGTTAGGGTTAGGGTTAGGAATAGGATTAGGGTTAGGGTTTAAGTTTCTTTTGTTTAAAATCTTTAGTTTAGGGTTTAATATTTGGGTTTTGGTGGGCTTGCGGTTTCGGGTTAATGATTTATGATTAGGGTTAGGGTTAAGGTTAGGGTTAGTGTTTGCGTTAATCTTAGTGTTTAGATTTTTTTAGATTTTAGGGTTTGTGGTTTAGGATTTGAGGTTTAAAATCTATGGTTTAGTGTTTAATGTTTGAGTTTTCTTATTTTGGACTTCGTTTTTTTTTTTTTTTTTTTACTTAGGTTTAGGGTTTAGGGTTTAGTAATAGGATTAGGGTTAGTATTAAGATTATGGCGTAGTTTTTTTAGGTTTTATGGTTGAGGGTTTAGCATTTCAGGTTTAAAATCTATGGTTTAGTATTTAATGTTTGGATTTTAATATTTTGAACTTAGGGTTTTGGGTTTATGGTTTAGGGTTAGGGTTAATGTTAAGGTTAGGTTTTTTTTTTTTTTTAGGTTTTTGGATTTAGGGTTTAAGATTTGAGGTTTAATATCAATGGTTTAGTGTTTAATGTTTGAGTTTTTGTATTTTGGGGTTGGCGTTTAGGGTTTATGGTATGGTTAGGGTTTAGGTTGTTTTTTAGGTTTTAAGATTTGGGGTTAAGGATTTGAGTTGTAATATATATGGTTTAGTTATTAATGTCAGGGTTTTGGTATTTTGAGCTTTGGGTTTAGGTTAAGTGTTTAGGGTTAGGGTAAAGGATAGGGTTAGGGTTAGGGATAGGGTTAGGGTTTGTGTTAGGGATAGGGTTAGGGTTAGGGTTTAGGTATTTTTTAGGTTTTGGGTTTAGAATTTTTGGTTTAAAATATATGGTTTAGTATTTAATGTTAGGGTTTTAGTATTTTGGGCTTTGGTTTAGGGTTTAGGTTTAGGGTTAGGGTTAAGGATATTGTTAGGGTTAGGGTTCGTGTTAGAAATACGGTTAGGGTTAGGGTTTAGTTTTTTTGTTTAAAATCTATGGTTTAGGGTTTAATGTTTGGGTTTTGGAATTTTGGGCTTGGGGTTTTGGGTTAATGATTTATGGTTAGGGTTAGGGTTAAGGTTAGGGTTTGGGTTAGGGTTAGGGTTAGGGTTTGGGTTTAGTTTTTGTTTAGATTTTAGGGTTTGTGGTTTAGGATTTGAGGTTTTAAATATATGGTTTAGTGTTTAATGTTTGGGTTTTCGTATTTTGGACTTAGGGTTTTCTTTTTGGACTAAGGGTTTAGTGTTTAGGGTTTAGGGTTGGGGTTTAGGGTTAGGGTTCGTGTTAGGAATAGGGTTATGGTTAGGGTTTAGTTTTTTTTGTTTAAAATCTATGTTTTAAGGTTTAATGTTATTGTTTTTATATTTTGGGCATTGGATTTAGGGTTTAGGGTGTAAGGTTAGGGTTAGGGTTAAGGTTAAGGTTATGGTTATGGTTTGGTTAGTTTTTCTTTTTTTAGGTTTTTGAGTTTAGGGTTTAGGATTTGAGGTTTAATATCAATGGTTTATTGCTTAATGTTGGGTTTTAATATTTTTGGACTTGGGTTTTAGGGTTAATGGTAGGGTTAGGGTTAGGGTTAATGTTAGGATAGGGTTAGTTTTTTTTTTTTTAGGTTTTAGGTTTTGGGGTAAAAGATTTGAGTTGTAATATCTATTTAGTATTTAATTTTTGGGTTTTTGTATTTTGGACTTAGGGTTTAGTGTTTAGTGTTTAGGTTTAGGTTTAGGGTTTAGGATTAGGGTTAGGGTGTAGGTTTTTTAGGTTTTATGATTCAGGGTTGTCATGACCGGAATCTAGACCGCAGACAAGACCGGCGTCGTTGACCTCTCAGAGGTCGCAAACAAGCAGACATACGTCATTCTTACTCCATCTAGGTTACTTTTAGAGGAAAATTAAAAACTTTTTGTTTCTTAACTTACTTACTAAACATTCTCATTAATACATAATTGTTCACCATCAACCATCTAATATTAAGATCATCAAATGAAAGAAATACTGTAATATAGTAATAAAGATGTACTTGCCAAAATGGCACCAATACAATGTCTGAATAAAACAGGAAAGAAACGCTAGTGGAACATGCTCCACTAGCTCAACTCTAAAACTAAGCTAGAATATTAATGGCAGCATCCTCGAAATGCATGAGGATGTACCAAGTCCGGATGAATGCTCGATGTCCGGATAGCTTCAGCGTCAACCTGTGCCTGCACCTAAAATTGTAGAGTTGTATAGGGTTAGTACACACTTGTACTAAGTATGGGTATATGCAAGCACACACCAAGGACATGCATGAGAAAAGATAGCTCTTTCCTAGCAACATGATTATGGAAAGTCAAGGCAGTGGACTTGCCAAATTGAGATTAGGAAAGTTAGTGAACCTTCCAAATTTGGATTAAGAAAGTCAGTGAGCTTTCCAAATTTGGATTAGGAAAGTTAGTGAGCTTTCCAAAGTTGATTAGGAAAGTTAGTGAGCTTTCCAAATTTGGATTAGGAAAGTCATGCCATGAGAGTAACATGCATCATCATAATTATCATACTGGACACAACACATAACATCTTACACATAGCACATATCATATTGCATATAGCACATAACATCTTTCATATCATTCATTCATATGCCATGAGACCTTGGAATCATGGAATTAACATTAAGACTTCCCAGAATGAGGGCTCAACATATGGGACCTCAACTAGGGGGTCTTCATTTGCAAACACAAAGTCAGCTTCATTCATTCATACATACTTCATTTTATTTCATTCATAGGCCAGTGCAAACACCAGCTATACCTAGGGTGTAGTTTAAGACTTTCATCGGGTTTGCTGTGCAATGATCAAGAATAACCTAGTGTCATTACCTGAGTCTAGCTCACCTCTTGATTATCCTATCCTAACACCTTTGGTATCATTCATTTCATTATGTGCTTCATTTGAGGCTAGCCTCATTCATTCATTGGGAACTTTAACTTTAACCAACATAGATCATGTGAGGATCATGAAATCCAGTGTCTCCCCCACACCGAAAAGATGTGGAATCACCGACCAAAGTGACCCAAAACATTCTAGCGTACATGGGAATTTAACCCCGCCAGATCCCTATATTGGCAGTATAGGTTCGAAGACCAGGATATATAAGGAGACCCATACCCGGAAAGCCGGACAGTCTCATCTCATGAGAGTTACGTGAACCTCCGCCCTTCCCGAAAGAAGGCATCACCGCTCATAGCTAGTCTATCGGTGCTCAGTATAAAGTTCCATTACATTCAACTCATACGTTATGGAACCTGGCTTCTAGTATGAGGACATCATATCTCAATAGATGATTTCTCATCTCATCATTAGTATTAAGTGTGTCAATCTCAATAATTTCATTAGAGTGTTCATAGAGACTTGTCTCTTCATTAACTTTACACTCTCATAGGTGAGTACGTATTGGTAATATTTACTTAGGCTCATTTGAGATTGTTCTCATCTTTTACATTAGCCTCATATCATGTTGTCACCACATTCATTAACATTAGCACATTTATTCTTCATAATTACTCACCCCATATTACGTGAATGTTCATTTCATCATATGCCAATATACTTGGCCATTTGTGTGTTTCACACTCTTACTTAACCCTTCTAGGGTTTCTTCATTTCATTACATAATAATTATTTCATCGTATGCCAATGCACTAGGCCATTTAGTGTGTTCTACACTCATACTTAACCCTTCTAGGGTTACATCCTTTCATTACATACATCTTAGGTTCACTTCTTTAAAACGTATGCTAGACTTATGAGTCTATACACACAAGCCATGAGGCTTCATTCATAATTCGTTAAGTGATTCATACATTCCTAAGATTATGTAGTACAAGCCTTATGTATCTTGTATATATGCCAAGATCTTGATTTCGATCTAAGTAGGTGGCATTATTCTTGAATATTTTGATTACGTATGACTTATGTATAAATACGGAAGTTTGGGCAAGGAAACCCAAGTTCGAATCACTTGGATAACATTTACATTTTTCATTGATTTTATTTTTAATCTCCATGACATTGAGACTCTAAATTGAACCCCAACATTAACATTGTATCTTTAATTTTCTACTTGGTTTTCCTCTTAGTTTGGCCGAAGGGTTGTGGGTTCGAACCCCCACAACCCCTTTTTATTTTTCATTAACATCACATTGCCCCTTTTCGCTCAAACCAAGAGGTTGTGGGATCAAACCCCCATAGCCTCTTTTATTTATTCTTCATTTTCGCTGGGAATTGGGAGGTTGTGGGTTCGAACCCCCACAACCTCCTTGTTTAAATTTTATTTTCGCTGAGGCTGTGAGGTTGTGGGTTCGAACCCCCACAACCTCCTATTTTTAATTTAAATTAAAACTCCTTAGGCTAGGCATTTAGCAGTGAGGTTGTGGGATCGAGCCCCCACAAACTCACTTTGTTTTCTTAATTAATTTCGCTCCTCTCCTTTCTATCCTTGAGGTCGTGGGTTTGATTACCACGCCTCACACTTTATTTTTTTTCTTTAATTTCTCTTCTCTCCTTCGAAGCCTGGAGGTCGTGGGTTCGATTCCCACGCCTCCTATTTATTTATTAATTAATTATTCTCTTCTTTCTCCTTTACAGTAACCCGAATTCGATTCCCCCCTGCCCTATTTTCATCCCTCTTTTTGCGAATTACAGTAGCTACACGGGTGAGGTCACAGGTTCGAATCCTGGTGGCCTCACCCTTTTAAAACTCATTAATTTCCTGATTTCTTCACTAAACTTTAGTCTAAATTAATATTGCATAGTTGCTGGAAATTTTGGTCATTTTTCCATTCCTTTTTATCAACGTTTTCACTTGATTCATAGGGTGTATTCATATACCATTTTAACACATTTTTCGGCGCATCTTTCATAGTTTTATTTGGCTAGAAGATTGTTATTCAATCAACCACATTTTATCACAATGAACATCACTTTGTGTACAACGTTTGCCTCTAAATTACAAGGATAAAACATGCCATTTCACACCTTCCAACAGTGACTAAGTTCACTGCCAAACGTGCACACACACACATCATTTTTTTTTCGATCACACATTTGTTGTCATTTTCGTGATTTCACGTATATAAACATATTCACATCCAACACAAAAATATCACACATACCTAAATCTACCAGCAAACAAAACCCAACCTACGAATCATTGGGAGCTAGTGACAGGGACATGCAAAGGGGGAACCACCCTAGTTTTCGGAGTGAATATCTTGAATCTTAAGGGGTTTCTTGGGAAAGGGACGAAGAGTGAAGAAACCCATACCTTAATTGATGGTCAAACGTAGAAGTTGCTGCCCAAAACCCTCTCCAAAAATCAGTCCAAGCCTCCTCAAGTTTCACCACCAACTCGACGGAATTTTCTCTTTGCCTTAACGTTTTTGGTTTGCTTGCATTCTTAGATTTTTTTGTGAGTTCTTCAAGTGTGAAGAACTTTTGTTATATTCTCTGTTCTTCACGTTAATTTGGCAGAGAGAACAAGAGAGTTTTGAAAGTGAAAGTATGATAGACGTGAGAGAGTGAAACGTGTGAAGTTGTTTAGGATTAGATGACGACTTAGTCAATTTAGGACTCTCCTTAACAAATAAAAATCTGATTTATTTAATTATACATGAAAGGACCACTTTGCCCTAAGAAATAAGATTTTAATCAACAATTAAATCATCAATTTGTTGCTTCCAATGGGGCTCGAACTCGGGTGGAGTGACCCTTGCGAAATAGACCATTTCGGGTCAACCCGAGCCTAATTGTTCTTTAATTAATTAATTAATTAATTAATTCCTTAGGGTAATTACGATATTACCCTTGGCCTGGAAAAGAGCATTTTACCCCTGGACCCTCAAAACTTAAAATATCTTCTTTTTAAGTCCGGTAAAGACTCCTTCGATAAATCTTCTTCGAGAGCCTTACATGGTTGGTTCCAGCCTTTCCAAGCTCTAACTCCCCAAGTTAGTTGGCTTGGCCGTAGTAAGGGTTCTGAGGTCTGGTTCTACGCGTATCAATCCGTGTGAACCTTGGTCTAATCGCAAGCATTCTTGACACCTTAAGCATTTATCTTATTCATTTTTAGGGTTGTTACATTATCCCCCTTAGGAACATTCGTCCCGAATGACACTACCACTACATATCGTAATGCCAGTCAGATCATAACATAATCACTATGCACAGTCAAGCAATAGCAAAAAATACGGAGAGATAAGGAAACTTAGACTTAAGAGTAGGAAGTCTAACCTCAAGAGCTGAAAAGATGAGGGTAGCGGGATCTCATGTCGGCCTCAGCCTCCCACGTAGCACCCTCAACAAGATGATTTCTCCACAATACCTTCACTGTGGCAATCTCCTTGTTCCTCAGCCGCTTGACCTGTCTGTCTAAGATCTCAACAGGTACCTCCTCATAAGACAAGTCTTCACCAACCCCCAAACCTTCAACAGGTAGAATCGATGCTGGATCACCTAGGCACTTCTTCAACATAGAGACATGAAAGACTGGATGAACAGAAGCTAGCTCCGCAGGCAATGCTAACTCATAGGACACCTCACCCACACACTGTAGGATCGCATATGGCCCAACATACCTCGGACTCAGCTTCCCTTTTCTACCAAATCTCATCACCCCTTCATAGGTGATATCTTCAAGTAAACCTGGTCACCAACATCAAATTCTAAGGGCCGCTTTCTGTTGTCTGCATATGACTTCTGTCGGCTGTAAGCAGTAGCCAACCTGTCCCTAATCACTCTGACCTTCTCTAAGGCCTCATGAATGATGTCTGGACCCAACATGGATGACTCTCCAACCTCGAACCACCCAACTGGAGATCTACATCTCCTACCATACAGTGCCTCAAACGGTGCCATCCCAATGCTGGAGTGATAGCTATTATTATACGAGAACTCTATCAATGGCAGATGGTCATCCCAGCTACCTCTGAAGTCAATCACACACGCTCTCAACATGTCCACCAATGTCTGAATGGTGCGCTCTGCCTGCCCATCTGTCTGAGGATGAAAGGCAGTACTAAGCTTTACCTGCGTGCCCAAGCTCTTCTGGAAAGATATCCAAAAATGTGAAGTAAACTGAGCTCCTCTATCTGAAATGATAGACAAAGGAATCCCATGCCATCTCACAATCTCATCAATAAAGAGTCTCGCATAATCCTCGGCTGTGTAAGTAGACTTCACAGGGATAAAGTGGGCAGACTTAGTCAATCTGTCCACACTAAACCATATGGAGTCATGCTGCCTCCTAGTCCTCGGAAGACCAACCACGAAGTCCATATTAATGGCCTCCCACTTCCAAGTCGGAACCTCAATAATCTGAGTCAGACCGCCAGGCTTAAGATGTTCTGCCTTAACCTGCTGACAATTAGGACACTTGGCCACATATTCTGCAATGTCCTTCTTTATGCCATCCCACCAATAAATCTATTTAAGATCATGATACATCTTTGTGGAACCTGGATGTATGGAATATCTGGAACCATGGGCCTCTGCAACAATCCTGGTCCGCAAATCATCCACATCTGGTACACACAGCCTGTCCTGATATCTAAGTATGCCATCACCTCCCAAAGCGAAAGACTCATTCATCTTTATCAGCACTGAGTCCTTTAGCTCCATCAACACAAGATCTAGATGCTGACCCTGCTTGACTTCAACTACCAAGGATAATTCAGAACTAGGATGAACTGAAACATCCCCACTAGTAGAGTCAACCAATCGCACGCCCAATCTGGCCAGTCTGTGTACATCTTTCACCAACTCCTTTTTCTCATCCTCAATGTGGGTTGTACTTCCCATGCTCATCCTGCTCAAAGCATCAGCTACAACATTAGCCTTACCTGGATGGTAGTGAACATTCATGTCATAATCCTTCAAAGTCTCCAACCATCTCCGCTGACGTAGATTCAACTCCCTCTGTGTGAACACGTACTGGAGACTTTGGTCTGTGAATACATCCACATGCACTCCATACAAGTAGTGCCTCCACAGCTTCAGTGCAAACACCACAGCTGCCAACTCCAGTCATGAGGATAATTCTTCTCATGAACCTTGAGCTGTCTGGACGCATAGGCTATCACCTTACCAACCTGCATAAGAACACAACCCAACCAACCCTAGATGCATCACAATAAACAGTGTAATTCTCACCACACTTAGGCAAAGTAAGCACCGGGCTGAAGTGAGTCTGTCCTTGAGCTCCTGGAAACTTCTCACAAGTCTCCGTCCATTCAAACTTGGCTTTCTTCTTAGTCAAAGCTGTCATGGGCAGCAATGGAAGAAAACCCTCCACAAACCTGCGGTAGTAACCAGCCAATCCAAAAAGCTACGGATGTCAGTGGAGTAAGAGCTTTGGCCAGTTCTTCACAGCCTCAGTCTTCCTGGGATCCACCTCCAGCCCTGATCGACACAACATGACCCAGGAAGGTCACTGATCTAAGCCAAAATTCACACTTGCTGAATTTGGCATACACTGATGTTGTCTAAGTACCTGCAAGGTTAGTCTCAAATGTTGTTCATGCTCTTCCTTGGTCCTAGAGTAGATGAGAATGTCATCAATGAATACTATGAAAAAGTCAAGGTATTCACGGAAGACTCGGTTCATGAGGTCCATAAATGCAGCAGGTGCATTCGTAAGACCAAATGACATGACTAAGAACTCATAGTGACCATAACGGGTACGAAAGGCTGTCTTTGGGATATCTCCATCCCTAACCCTAAGCTGATGATACCCTGAACGAAGATCAATCTTAGAGAAAAAAACTAGACCCTTGGAGCTGATCGAACAAATCATCTATTCTGGGAAGTGGATACTTATTCTTTATAGTGACTTTGTTGAGCTGCCGATAATCGATACACATTCTAAGGGTTCCATCTTTCTTTTTCACAAACAACACTGGAGCGCCCAAGGGGATATGCTCGGCTGAATGAAACCCTTGTCAGTGAGATCTTTTAACTGCAGCTTCAACTCTTTGAGTTCAGCTGGAGCCATTCTGTAAGGAGGAATTGAAATTGGTTTAGTATCGGGTTCTAAGTCGATACCAAAATCAATCTCTCGAGGGGAGGGACTCCAGGCAAATCATCAGGAAATACATCTAGAACTCATTCACTACAGGCACTGAGTCTATGGAAGGAATGTCATGATCTAAATCATTAACACTCACAAGATGACACAATAACCCTTGGACATCATTTTATTGGCCTTAAGGTTAGAAATCAAAGGTTAGGACGACTCGAGTTGTACCCCTCCCAGACTAGCTCCTCTTCATTAGGGAAAAAATCTCACCACTCTACTACGACAGTCCAAGCAAGCATAACAACTGTGAAGCCAGTCCATGCAAAGAATAACATCAAAATCATGCATGGGTAACTCAACCAAGTCTGCACACATAGTCTTACCACTTATCACTATTGGGCAATCCTTGTAGACTCTATCAGTTCTTACATTTTCTCCTAAAGGTGTACTAACCACTATAGGATCATGCAGAACTTCAGGCAATATCTCAAAAGTGAGAGCAAGCAAAGGAGTTACAAAGGAAAGCGTAGACCCTGGATCAAGTAAAGCATAAACAGAAGTTGAGAATACTTGCAGCATACCTGTGACCACATCAGCGGACTTCTCCTGCTCCTCCCTGCCCTTCAGGGCATAGAAGTTCCTCTTAGGAGGCTCGGCTGCTGCTGCACCCTGTGGATTAGGCCTAGGCTGAGCATTACCTCCAGCCTGACCTCTGTTCTGTGGGCAGTCTCTAACCATGTCCCACTCTTACCGCAACCGAAGCAGGCATTAGTGCCCTGTCTGCACTCTCCACTGTGAGCACGGCCACACTTAGCACAATTCTTTTTAGGACCTGCATCTCACCTCCATTGCCTTCTTGGGCTCAGGTCTGCCTCCTCTAGCTGTACTCCTCGAAATTAGAGTTCCCAGAACTCTGTTGCCCCTTCTTGAACCTGGGCTGCTCACGGACGCCAAAATTGTTTCTGTGGCCTCCATGGCTGGGACCTGCCTGATCTTGAGGCTTAGGCCTCCTAGCATCACGAATACCCCTCTTTTTGCTGTCCTCTACCTGCTGGACATGCACCATCAACCTGGAGAGGTCCATATTATCATGGAGCATCGCAGACCGACACTCCTCCTCCAGATCTCCATTGATTCCTGTGAGGAACCTGCTCATCTCATCCCTGCTGTTAGACACAAGGGAAGTAGCATACCTGGATAATTTAACAAACTTCAGTACTCACCTATCCTTGTTGTTAGATACTAAGGAAAGTAGCATACCTGGATAGTTTAACAAACTTCAGGGAATACTCCCTGACTGTCATAGATCCCTGCTTAAGGTTGATAAACTCCTCAACCTTGGCCTCCCTATTTCTCTGGGAAAGAATCTCTCCAGAAGGTTGTCTTAAACAGCTCCCAATGACTGGAACTCCGCCCAAAGCTCGGCTATCCTGCCACATCTTGCACCAAGTCTGTGCACTTCCTTGAGCTGATAGGAAGCCAGCTCAGCCTTCTCAATCTGTGGCCCCCATAGCCACCAGAATCTTATGCACCTTCGTCCACAAAC
>JAJJBR010002402.1:0-15759 GCA_022817965.1 Solanum lycopersicoides
TTGTTTGTCTTCCTAGTTCTATGACACTTCTTCGTCATGGAATTTCATATTCATTTAGTACGCCCTCTGTCGTCCCTAATTATTTGTCCATTTTTGAATCGGCATACCTATTAAAAATATAATTATTAACATAGTGAGTTTATCATTTACCCCTATTAATTATGAAGTGGATGAATTAAAAATTTAATATTTTCAAAATGTTCTATTTTTTTAAGTAATTAATTGAGGGTATAATAAGAAAAAAATTATTCTTTTTTGATTCGTCAAAATGGATAAGTAATTAGGGACAACTATAAAAGGAAAAGTGAACAAATAAATAAGGACAGAGGGAGTATTATTTTGATAAAAAATGAATTTTTTTTGGGACTGAATTGGATTAAAGTTAATCTATGATATGTAGATCAGGTTAAATTATTGATTAATAAAATTAGATTAATGTTTAAGTTAAAATTAGGGATAATGCACAAGTACCCCCTCAACCTATGCCTGAAATTTCAGAGACACACTTATACTATACTAAGGTCCTATTACCCCCTGAACTTATTTTATTAATAATTTTCTACCCCTTTTCAACCTACGTGGCACTATCTTGTGGGCCCAACGCTGGTTGACTTTTTTTTTCAAGTTAGTGCCACGTAGGCCGAAAAGGGGTAAAAAATTACTTATAAAATAAGTTCTGGAAGGTAATAGGACCTTAATATAGTATAAGTGTGTCTCTAAAATTTCAGACAAAGGTTGAGGGAGTACTTATGCATTTATCCTTAAAATTATATATATGGCTTCATAAATGAAGTACAATTAAATTGGGCCAGTTTTTTAGGTTGACAAGAAGAGTAATTGGAGACCAAAAATACCTCAAATCCTAATTATACCAATAAAAAGGGATTTTTATAAGACCAAAGAAACAAAGAAAAAGACATATATCTATAGAGAAGCTTTGCTCGCAAGTCTTTCGCATACAAAGAAAAGTCTTTGTGCAAGTTTACAATTACATACCTCCACGATTACGACCAAAGCTTGGTTCCATATTTGTAATGAAGTTTCAACAAGTATTCTATCGATTCAAGAACAAAGCAAAGGAACGATCTTCAAACATATTATCCAGAAAAAGCGGTTGACTCTTAAATAAATGGGATTTTTTTTTGCATATATCGCCACTTAAAAATAGTTTAATTATGCTTCATAGTTATAGTTTGTTAATCGCGGTTGGAAGCTACATGTTAGAGGGAGAAAAGAGGCGAGCATGATTGGGAGAGGGAGGAGAGGCGAGCGAGAGACGGTAGAGGGTGGAGAGAGGTGAATTGCATATGTAAATCTGTCAAAATAATTATTTATATGTAACTGGTATACATGTGTATCTGGCAAGCGAGATTGGGAGAGGGAGGAGAGAGGTGAGTGAGAGATAAATTTTACATATGTAATTGCTCTACACATGTATTTGTATATTTGGCAAGCGAGACTGAGAGAGAGAGAGGAGAGAGGCGAGCGAGATTGGGAGAGGGAGAGTGGCGAGCGAGACGAGAGAGAGAGAGGAGAGAGGAGATCGAGATTGGGAGAGGGAGGAGAGTGGCGAGCGAGACTGAGAGAGAGAGAGGAGAGAGGCGATCGAGATTGGGAGAGGAAGGAGAGAGGAGAGCGAGAAAGGGCAGAGAATGAGAGGCTAATTATAGATATATATCTGTCATATAATTGTATATTTATATGTGTAATTTATATTTGATAATTTGTATTTGTATATGTATAAAAGATGAGGGAGGCGAGAGAGAGGAAGAGAGGAGAGAGGCGAATAAAATATAGCTAAAATTAAGTTGTGAGTCGTAATATTCAAACTATAGCTACGTAAATTAACTAGTATATGTTTGCTTATCCGCGTAATTTTTCTTTTAAGTAAAAAACCTAGCAATAAATCATCTTCTATGACTTCTAAATAATTTAAAAAAAAAAACAAATTACTTGATCAGAACATATTTTATAAGTAATTTTCTACCCTTTTCGGTCTACGTGGCACTATCTTGAAAAAAAATCAATCAGCGTTGAGCCCACAAGATAGATAGCCCACAAAAAATGTTATTAACACATCTTTCTAAAGTGTTATTTTTTGCACATGCTCAACTTCCCATAGATAGCTATCAATCCTTATAGATTGATCTCATACAAATGAAAACTTTAAGGTATAAGGAAAGGAAGAATTGTTTTGTATAGAATTTATTCAATTAAGATGTTATAACTAATTTTACTTATTAAGTTGAACTTGTATATTTGTGCAAAATTTATATTTATATAGTTTTTGTTTAAATCTTATTTTTTGTCAAGCAACTATTAGCTGCGATTTGAAACGATGGATCGAGCTTAATCTCCCCAGTAATTTTATTCATTAATATAAAGATCACATTGTTTGCAACAAATTTTAAAGGGACAGAAAATAAATTGCAATCACAAATAAAATATGAAGAAACATGATTTTACTGATCAAGATAGATTGCGGGTACAATTCTGTTGATCCCTTGATTCTATTCTCCTAGGATTTATCCATGATTCGAGGACCGTTAGTGGTGTATTTCTCGAACTATGATGATTTAGATTTGACCTCTCTATATGAATAATCCATCAATTTGCGGAGTATTCGAGATCTTGATCTCTTTATGAAATTTCTGAGATGTCTTTTAAGAGAATTTAGTATCCTTTATATAGCATAAACTAGGGTTTAGGGTTGAGTAGCCTCCAAGAATCTTAGTTTGAGTTAAACACAATTTGTAGAGTCCCAACTTGAATTAAACGCAGAGTCCCACAAAATTTCAATGTCTACACACATCACTATACGGTGATAAAAAAAATTAAAAAAAAATAATAAAAACATCTTTCTCAAGTGAGAACCAAATAGAAAGGAAATGCTTAGTCCACTAACAATCGTAACATACTATTAACAGCTTAGTGAAATTCTGGACAAGAAAAAACGGAAAAGGAATATTTGAAGTGTGCCAATATTGGCTACAAATAAAATAATTTCAAAAATTATTACAATTTTTCCTTCTTTTTTTCCATCTCTTTGTCTTTTCGACTATATTTTCCTATGTGGCAAGTTAAAGAGTGTGCATGAAAGGGAATAAGTACGTGTAGATCATGAAAATAAAACATCTTCCATGAGCTTACCTCATGTTTATGTGTGCACTAAGTCACCAATCCACCCTCTCACATTTTCCCACATTTTGTGCAAAAAAACATATCTCAAAAAGATTCAAACAACCCTTCATCCAAAACGATTTTTAACGATAATAGTTTAATTGTCACCTTAGAGACAAATTACATTTTAGCATTTTTATAATGTCGCTAAAGTCTATAGCCATATTGAATATAATGGCAATGCTGGAGTACATATTTATTGTTGTTAAAAGCTGATTTTGATATAGAATATACATGATATGCTGACAACTCTCTTTAGAAAGTAACGCTTGATATTTTCTCCAAATGTCATTCATTCCGTTGCTATAAATACTAAGACAAAGAGGAGGAGCTAATATCATCCTCACAACTAATTAACAACTAGTTAGGTTTTAATATTTAAGTATTTATTTTATTTCAAATTAAAATGGTAATTGTGAAGGGAAATACATCGCCTTTTCGCCCTGGAAAGATAGAAGCAAGGCCTGTAATTAACTTCGGTTTGGATAGAGAGTTTGAAGCTGATGATGATGATGACGACGATGATGACGGAAAAAAAGTGGCACCAGCAGCGTAATTTCATAGTTATGTTGCTTTGAAACCATGAAGCCAGTCATAGTTAATTAACTCTGTGTTCTCCTTTAGTCTTTCTATTAATTAAATAAATATATGTATACTATAGTAGTGATGACAATGAGATAATATGTAGTGTTTTCTCAATTAGCAAGGTATGGGTCGGTTCAATAATAATTGTGTGCTTATATATGATGTGAGATAAAAAAATTATAAATTAATTCATGTGTACTAGTAAAGTCAAATTCTATTAATCAATTTTCTATTCCTAGAGCATAGCATATCTATGCTAAAAAATGACTATTAACATCGGAAATATTAGGCAAAACTTTTCAATTTATCGTCTTCTTTTTCTCATTATATCAGCAATAGATCTTTTTATTAGTTTAGAAATTAATTATATATTTACAACTCAAAATATTTCATATCAAAATTGAACCATACACCATCTGTTAATTAATCTTATGATTTAAAAAAAAAAAGTGTAAGTCATCACCGGAGTCGTGAGCCCATAGTGTGGGGTTAGGCTACTTGACTCCTATCATATCTATTCGTTCAAAAAAAGATACAAAGTTAGAGGGGGTCAAGGATCAAACCTCTAACAAAAAACTCAACTGCAAAAAATATTTTCAGAAAAGGGTAATAATGAAAAATAGCATTTTATTTTTGCTCTAGAATACTTTTTTTTAAGAGATGTGTCATAATCTAACAATTTACTTAATATGGACTAAAGAAAGTTACATTTTTTCTCCATCTTATCTACCTTTAGATTTGAAGCTTATTCCCCCCCCCCCTCTCTCTCTCTCGCATTGTCTTGTAATTAAGTAGAGGCGAAAAAAGTAAAAGGAGGGAGGTAGAAACTAACTTATCAAGAGTAGGTGGTTCAATTTAATTTATCACTATAATATCTTTCGCATAATATATGTACTTTATAACATTTTTAAGTGAGATTATCGATCATGTTCAATATCATGATATGTATATTTTATTTATATTTGATGCATAAATCACTACTTAAAAATTGTGGAAAGACGACAGTCAAAAGTAATTTGTGCACATTCAAAGTTGTGTAGGACACTTGTGTTTACTTGTTCGATTTTATAATAGTTTAAGTGTCTTCTTGTGCACATTCAAAGTTGGAGGGCATAGTTGTTCGTTGACGCCAAGTTAAAGATCATGTTTATGTATTATACCTTTAAATTAATTTTACGATTTAAGGAAAAAAATTAAGCCATCACCAGGGTTGTGAGCCCTTAGCGTGGGGTTTGGCTTGACTCCTATCATATCTATTAGTTTTTAAAAAAAAAGGATACAAAGTTAGAGGGGGGACAAGGACCCAGACCTCTAACAAAGAAATCAACTACAAAAAATATTTTCAAAAAAGGGTAATATATAATGGGAAAATAGCGTTTTTTTTATCCTCTAAAGTATTTTTCTTTAAGGAGTGTGTCATAATCCACAATTTACTTAAATAGGAAAATTGTAACATTAGTTCATGTGTTTACGTTATAAATAGGAATTGTTACTTAAGTCTTTGTAAGTACTTTTTCTGTATCTAAATAAATGTTTTACTTTTCTCTTTGACCTTTGTTAACTAGAGTGTTTCTTTCTATATTTAAGTTTTTCTAATTAGTACTCCTTTTTTATCCAATTTATGTGTTATAGTTACTTTAAGTTTGATCTGTATCAAATAGATTGTATCTTTCTATATTTAAGTCTTTGATTTCTAAGTATATTTCTCCAATTTAAGCATCTTAGTTTTTTCTTTGATCTGTATCAAACATAGGATCTCTTTCTATGTTCAAGTATTTTTAAGTACTCCTTCTGTCTCCAACTTAAATGTCTTACTTTTTTCGTTTGATATGTATTAAATAGAGTGTATTTAGAAAGTATTTCAATTTCAAGATAATAGATGATAAATTTAAATCCACTAAATTATTTAAAAGACTATACACATTGTTAATTTAAAATCACAAAATTTAAAAGTTTCTCTTATTAACTAGTTTTGACCATATATTCGTATGTGGCAAATCAAAGAGTGTGCATGAAAGGGAATATGTATGTGTCGATCGTGAAAACCAAACATCTTCCATGAGGTTACCTCATGTCATTCCATTTCCTCAACAATTAATTTGTATGTGTCCACTAATTCATCAATCCACCCTCTGATCTCATCTTTTCTAATTTCACTCATCTTCCAAAAAGCAAAAAGATTCAAATAACCACTCCATCGAAAATGATTCTTAGCGGAAATTAATAGTGACAATTTCATTTTAGCACTTTTGTAAATGCTGTTTAAAGTCTATAACGACATTAAATCTAATGAAAATATTGATATAAAGGTTTTAGAACTCTTTGTTATGCATATTTATTAACGCTAAAAATTGAGTATTAAAAATAGCATGACAGGCCGATAAGGCGATAACTCTCTTTAGAAAGTGATGGGTCGATATTTTCTCCAAATGTCATTCATTCCATTGCTACAAATACTAGGACAAAGTGGAGGAGTGCTCTAGTATCACCCTCATCAGTCATCACTAATTAAACATTAGGATTTTATATTTTTCAAATTAAAATGGTGATTGTGCGCAGAAATACATCGCACGTCCCTTTAGGGTAGAAGCAAGGCCTATAATTAGCTTTTGTTTGAATAGAGAGTTTGAAGGTGATGATGGAGCAAAAGTGGCGTAATTTTTTAGTTATGTTGCTTTGAAACTACGTTGTGTTTTCTATTAGTCAATTTTCTTTTCGTAGACCATATCCATGCAAAGGATGAATGTAAACGAATAATGTTATATATAGCACTTTGTTTATTATCTTCTTCTTTTTCTCATTATATCAGCAATATATATTTATATAACTCTTTTTATTTATTTTTGAGTTAATGATATATCTAGAACTAAAAATATTTCATATCAAAATTTAAAAAAATGTCAAAGGACAATAATCACATACTTTTAAGGCAAAATTATCATTTGTCCCTTGTAAGTTTATAATTACAAAAATCCTTCAAATTGATACAATAATATAAGCGCTGACACATTTATCTGATGAGCGAGATACATTAATCGTTAAGTAAGATATATTATATTTTTTACATGATACACTAATCTGATGTATATTTTATACATGATACACTAATCTGATGCACGAGATACATTAATTTGATGCGCGAGATACGTTAATCTGATGAACTAATACATTAATCTGATGTGTGAAAATGAGAGATTTTGAAAATTTGTAAAACCAATAGGGAATAATGGTAATAAGAGAACTTAAAGGTGGAATTTCTATCATTTATCCTTTTATACAACACCTATTAATTAATCTACGTTTTTTTTAAAAAAATTGTCATCATCAGGGATGTATCAGAAAGTTGGACTAAATGAAATTTTGATGATATGAAATTTTATGTATGTAAAAAAGGAGGTAAAAATCAATTTATCAAAAAGACTTGTTGGTTCAATTTATTGCTATAATATATTCCGTATCATATATATGTATTTTATAACGTTTTTAGGTGAGATTATTATGTTTAATATCCTGTATATTTAGGGATGTTTATGGACTACTTGAGTAATTGGTTGTTGGTCAAAACTAAAATCAAACCAATTTAATTGGCGGTTTGTTGTTATCGATTTCGGTTTAATTTGGTTCGGTTATTCTATTACTAATCATACACAATAATAAAAGAAACAATTCATTCAAAAAGTGACAAGAATCCATTCGAAATGAAAAATAGTTAGAATGTCAGCAGAACTTCGATCACTGAATTTACTATGAATAAAGCTTCAAAATTCACTATTTTAGCCCTGAAGGAAAGAGACCGTGTATACATGCACCTTGAATATTTTTTCTTTCATAAAATTATATATATATATATATATATATAATGAACCTTGTTTTCCGATGTGGCAAATTAAAGAGTGTGCATGAAAGAGAAGAAGCACGTGTGGATTGTGATAACCATGAGTTTACCTCATGTCATTGCATTCCTTCAACAATTTGTGGACTTCATCAATTCATTTTGCAAAAGCAAATCTCAAAAATTAAAGTAAAAAGATTCAATGCTATAAGTAAAAAAGATTCACTAATAAAGATGATAGATAGCTCTCAATGGAATTAATGGGTCGATATTTTCTACCAATGCCACTTTCAATGCTATAAATAATAGGACAAGAGGAGCATAGCTACTATATATCAACATCCCTCATCACCTAGCTAATTACAACTAGGGTTTAATTTCCAAAATTCTCACTCTTTCGAGTTCGAGTCCTTTTTTTTTAAAAAAAAATGGTGATTGTGAGAGGAAACACATCGCCTTTTCATCCCTATGAGATAGAGGCAAGGCCTGTAATTAGCTTTTATTTTAACAGAGAGTTCGAGAATGATGTTGATGATGACGATGATGATGATGGAGCAAAAGTAGCACCTGCAGCATAATATGGTTTGTGAAGGAGAAATTGGTGTCTAATTTTCTCCTTAGAATAAATAGGAAACTAAACCCTAGCTCTATATAGGAGAATTTGTCTTCTTTTATTAGCCAAAAAAAAATTATAGTCTTCTTTTTCCCCCTTTATATTAGCATTAGCACTTTTTTATTATTATTAATTGAAGCAATTATATATTTAGAATTAAAAAGATGTCATGTCCTTAATAAATATGGTTGAATTTTGAGCATGGAAAATTGCTTCATATATTCCAAGAAATGAGGAACTTCAAACATTAAATTTAATCTCATATTTCAGAAATGAAGCTACATTTATGGACTACTTTAGATTCTCCTATTTTTGTTTCCCTTTCTTACATATCCATTTGAAGAAAATTTCAAAAAAAAAAAAAAAAAAAAAAAAAAAAAAAGAGAGATTACTAAAGGGTAATGAATTTATCTGAAGATGTAATTTTCGAGATTTTGACAAGACTACCTGTAACTTCTTTGATAAGGTTCAAATGCGTTTGCAAATTCTGGAATTCCCTCATCAAGAACCCTAATTCCATCTCAAAACATTTGCATAACCTAAACAACAAACAAAATCATCTCCATTTGCTAATTAGTCGCCGCGGAAATATTACAAATAAAAGGATCCTCTCATTGTCACAAAATGATACATTTGATGTTTTCATCAATCAAGATTTTCCAGAATACTTCAATGACAAATTTGGTCACATAAGACTTATAGGTCCATGTAACGGCATTGTTTGTTTATGTGGTTATCCAGATAACATTGTTCTATGGAATCCATCAATTAGAGACTACAAAATACTACCACAATCACAAATTCAACGTCTTGTTGGATCAACGATACGTGGGAGTGATTTTGGATTAGGGTTTGATTCGAAGAAGAACGATTATAAGGTAATACAAATTTTATTTTGTCTATCGATTGATCGTGTTTTTGTTTATCAAGTTGAGATATACTCTTTGAATACAAATTCATGGAGGAAGTATAAAGGGGTTGTACCATCTAAAATAAAGTATGGTAATACTTCATGGAGTATGGTGTATAAAAATGAGATTTTTTGTTGGTTAGGTCAAGATGTTGATAATCATGAGGTGATACTTTTATTTAACATGAGTGAAGAGATTTTTCAAAATATTAAGTTACCATCAAATATTGGAGTGCAAGAAATTATGAGGAGTGTTTGGGTGATTGTACCATTTGAAGAATCAATTTCACTTATTGTTTATTGTTTAAAAGAAGTGGAGAAGTATTATGATATATGGGTGATGAATAATGAATTGGGAGTTGAAAATTGTTGGACTAAATTGCAAAGAATTGGTCCTATTTCTAGGGTGGAAAGGCCTTTAGGGTTTTGGAAGAATGGTGAGCTAATTTTGGAAAATATCTCTGGACAATTAGTAATTTATGATCCTTCAAATCAAGAAATGAAGACACTTGGATTTTATGGGAAAAGAGGCAGGCTGGAAATAGTTGTTTATAAGGAGAGTTTAGTTTCAGTCAATTTGATATCGTAGATAAGGTCTACATACATCGATCTTCAAATTCCACTTGTGATATTGCTTCTATGTGAATAGCAGAGGAGACAAATTTAGAATGTACAATCAATGAGTTGAAAATGAAAGTAGTGTTAATTCATGTATATATTTATTTTTCTGGTATATGTATGTATGTATGTATGGTTCGAGATAAAAGGAATGAATTTAATTAATTGAACTCGTAGATCCTATTCAGAATGCACTCGCCTTTGAAACAACAGTATATATTTTTCATAGCTTTATGAACCCTTGAAGTTGATGCGAAACTAATTTCTTCTAGACTCTTGTACATAAATACGAGTCCGGAGACAAAAAGGCAAAAAATTGAGTGAAATTTCTAGAAGATCAACAAATATAAGTTTGAAATCAAAAGAGTAACATTTAACCAGGAGGGAGACGGCCTCTAAATTGGGGTAGGAAGGCGGCGACAGGCTTTCTACTCCAAAAAAAAGTCTGAAAATCTCAAATAATGTAGGAGATGGGAAGGGCATATCTTTTGACAACTTTTTCTTTCAAAACATGCATTTCTTTGTTCTATTTATGAACAGTCAAATGCTCAGACTATAGTCGAGAGCCTTCGAGACATTCAGATTTCGTATCGTACAACAAAAAGATACAGCATTCATCCATCTTCCCTGTGATGTAGCAAAACCCCATTTTGATTCCCTACAGCATACATACAACACCCTATATGTTTACTTACTTTTACCTTCTTGGAGTAACAAAAAAGGGAAGATTCTTGCTGTTGCTTCTGTGAAAAGAAAAAGGAAAACCTCTATTAATTGTGTGGAAAAAGCTGTCTAAACCTGATTTAATAAGGTCCATTTCCACGCTTCCGCTTAGAATGACCTCTTTGCATGGTTCCTCTATGCGCAGACGATCCCTGTACAGATAAGACTCTTTGAGATACAGAGCTTTGAGCAAATTTAATCCAATAAAACAAGTATTTTGTACATATGATAATTTGATGATCGATTCCCACTTGTCTTACCTTTGATACATGAATGCCACCTCTTTGATGATGCATATTGGGGCGCTGATGCCGGATGTTAGGATTCATATCCATTCTGTTATTCCACCCAGGATCAGACTGACCAATCTCAGTAGCACTAACCATTGTAGTAAGTGAGTCCACAGGCTCATGCAGCAATGCGATTCCTGACATCCCATTGTACGACAAGATGCAACCCATTGCATTTATAGAGGCTGCAAGAACCTCAGGAAGAACTTTTCCAGGATGTGTGACCTGTAATAACATTCACTTACACATTAGACCAACCAAAAGCCACATATGTCAGTACTATCTTGACATAGCAACAGAATGATACCCTAATTACTTTGCGTTGTTTTTCTTTCTTTTCTTCTCATTTTGCTTGGGGGAGGGCGTAGGGAAGGTTCTCTCTTTAAAACAATGCAGAACAGAAAAATTACCTTGAATAAAATTGCTGCAGCTAACCTCTCTCTCAAGCAGTAAATTTGAGCAACGTCAAGAGCTGTTGACTCAAAAGGAATCCATCTATCAACAATGACCTTAACTATATTATCAGGTGAAGACATAATTTTCTCTCCTTGATGGGCTTCTGACAGATCTGCTTTAATATTACCTTCCTCGCCATTGTCCACATCAGCATCTTCGTAATCACTTTCATCATCATCATTGTCATCATCATCATCTTCATTTCCAGGAGCCACTACAATCTCTGTTGCCAGCAACAACAGTGGAAGTGGCCCAATGACACTACAATTCCTTATAAGCAGACCTCCATCACCACGAGTTATCTCATCATATGCAATTAATGGTTGATCATAGAATTTTTGGAATGAAAGCTTGAAGTTAGTAGAATGAGGGCTTAATCGAACTTTATCACCACCTGCAGTCTCAATGATAGCCTTCTTGTTATTTTTCAGAGGCGGGAGCAGTCTTCCAACCATAGGGTACAAACCAGCAATAAGAACAGCATGTAGTATGCCTGGATCCTGTGAGTTAAGGTTACAGGAAGATCCATCTCCGGGAATAAACCCATTCCTCAACAGTTCAGATGCAAGTTGTTTACGCATTCCTGATAGCATATGCATAGTGCCTGAAGATACGAAGTACTTAGAACAAAACCTTGATTCTTGACCAGTTTCTTTCGCACTTTTCCAGCCCTCAAACGCAGCCACAACTGCTAATTGATCACTTCTTCCACCATACCATGAGGCTAACTCAGCTTTTGCAGCTGCAGCTTTCTTCTTCTCATTTGGCAACATGGGTAGGGTAAATGGATCTCTATAGTCAGAAGCGCAAGCCATAGTCAATGCTGGGTCAAGGCAGTTCAATAAGATGGAAATTAAAAGCATCTTGCTTGTAAGCGGATGAACTGGTAAAGATCCTAGCCTTTCTCCAAGCTCTGTAAGCTTCTCATCAAATGACAACGCCCCAATATCTTGAAGAACAATGATTGCATTACGTATGGTCTCATAAACCGGAGGGTCAAGTGTCTTCTGCAGGAATTCTTCTATCTTGCAATCAGGGTTAAGAAGCTTGACCTGCCAAAGAAAAGGCATTTAAATTGCTATACAGCAAGCTCTTTTGTTAAATAGTTTACATTCACTGTGAGTAGATTTGTTTAACAAAACTAGAATAATTTTCAAAAGCCTACTTAATTACTTTTTATTTTCATTATTACAAGTTTCTGCACCTCCTTTCAACCCTAGTTAATGTTTTCAACTACCAACAAGAAGCTCAATATATTTCACCTAATCATCTTTTTTATTTGAACTGGTAAAAGTTATTTCACCTAATCATCATGCAAAGTATTTCTAGTATAAAAATCATATTCCCAAATGACAAGGAAGAATAATGAAGCACCTGAAGACATAGTTCCTCTATAGGAATCCTCTTAATCTCAGGAACCTGGAAATCAGGCAATGAAGCTGCTCGAAGTTTTGAATAAAGATGATAACAAATCCCTGGCTGGCACCGCCCAGCACGCCCTTCTCTTTGCTTTGCACTGGCTTTTGAGACCCATGAAGATTGAAGAGTTGATACATTATTATAAGGGTCATAACTTTTTTCTTTCATTCGTCCACTGTCGATTACATAAACAACATCATCAATGGTAATGGCAGTTTCAGCAATATTAGTTGAAAGAACGATTTTGCGGCAGCCTGGAGGAGGGTGTCTAAAAACCTTCTTTTGCTCCACAGAAGGAACCATAGAATGGAGAGGGATCACTGAAAATTTAGACAGATCATTGAAATAGTGGCTTGCTCTCAATCTCTCTCGTGTTCTATTAATGTCCTCCCAACCAGGAAGGAAAACAAGGATGGCCCCGTCCTCCGAGTCTATGCATATTTTTTTTAATAGTTGCTCAATAAGGACATCATCAATCAGTTCAGGGTCAACTGTTGATAGGTATTTGTCAAGTAAATGTTGCTGCTCCTCACAACTGGAAGATGATTTCTCCATGTGTTCCTTAATTATTTCAACAGCTTGTGTCTGATTCTCCTGCTCAGCCCAATCTAGAGCAGTTTTCCCATCATTAGCACGTAAATGGCAGTCAGCACCAAAAGAAAGGAGCATGCAAATGTCACCAACGCGGCCTTTTCCAGCAAACACCATCAATGGCGTCACTCCACTCAAAGAATGCTGATAATTGAAAACTTTTGGTCCCCCTTCAGAAGATATTAGATCCAAAAGGGGATCCAGATCATCATCTGAAAAAGCCATATTAATTGCTTCATCTAAGGCAACTTTGTACTCCTCTGTTAATATTGATTCCTCAGGCATGACAGTGGATGAGGTGGAGTCAAGGTGATTATTTTTAGTTGACTTTACAATAGAAAGTACATCCTCAAGATAGAATGTTTTTACCTGGCATAGGTGTAGAGGCGTGTAAATACTTCAAAAACTCACATCATAAATCAACAAAGAGATAAATCAACATATAGAAACTAGGAGAAAGATTTTACAGGATAAGTAAATCCAGGGACTCGGATAACTGGGCAGCCACCAAAGTATTTTGAAAAACGTTCAGCATCCAGTGTAGCACTCATCAGAACCTGTTTGGAGGTCCATTCAATTGATTATATCATAAAACCACATACATATTACTGGAATAAAAACAAGAAAAAGAGACACTGTTTTACTACAATACAAAAGCAAATGAGAAGTCTTACCAAACGCAAATTTGGATATGAAGGAAGCAAGTCCCTACAAGTAAAGAAAGATCAACTTGAACATTTGCTGTTTCAGTGGTTTAAATTAAAAGAAATTTAGTGACACCTTTTTATGTTTTCTTGAATGAAAATGACAAGCTAATTTCTACAATCCAGACAGGTTTGCATAAGTAAGCTACAGAAAGGAGGTTAATTACGTGGCCAGTTGGCAAGCCAAAAATTAGCACATTATGATCCCAACTCCCGTCAGAAAGATCATTCATGACGGACAAAATTATAATCCACGTATCTATGTAACTAATAAAATAGATTAAACCAATGCACCTGAGAATAGCGAGCATGAAATCGGAGTAGCGATCCCTCTCATGAATTTCGTCCTGTGAAATTTGAAGTTTGTTAGGCAGTAAAAAAACAAAGAAGAAGCACAGCTGAGAATGTGTGTCAAATTAGAAAATATAAGCATCTCTACAAGCAGAAGTAGAGAAGGATTAACATGACAAATGAACTTTGCAAGCAACAAAACAAACACCACACAGATTGAAGCCAGACTTGTGAGATACAAACATAAATCAAAGAACCAAGTAAAAAAGTAAATAAATGATGATAACTAAATATATTGTTGCAGAGAACTGATAGAAGGAAAAAGAAGAAAGAGAAATATGAACATCATAACTTCAGAAGGAACACACCAGATACAGACAAAAAAAGGAAGAAACAAAAATACTACTCCCACAAATCTAAAACTTGCAATTGGGTTACGGTTCTCTACATGTAATCTTGAGTAATATTCAGGATATGATTCAATTCACAATGACATTGCAAAAGGAGAATTGCTATATTTGACCATTCAGACTTTCTTTGAGTATAAAAGGCTCTGTTAGAAACCAAACACTCAAGTAACTCATTAATGTCATTGATCTATACATCTATCAATAATTATCTAGAAACTTGTGATTTTTACCTCAAAATTATCTCGAAAAATACTGCAAATGTTAGGAGTCTTCATATTACCCTAAAAGCAAGTTATGGTTTTGGGGATAGATACAAAGGAGGAGTCTCGCATTTAGATTTAGCAAAAGCTTGAGTTGGTGGTAGTTAGCTCGAGTTCCCCCAAGAAGGAGGAACACTTAGTGACCTTCCGTAGTTAGTTGGCTAAGACTCACATTGATAGTTAACTCCTTAGTAAGGGTGATAAACAGGTAAAGGTCTATCCTGAGTGAGAATCTTACAACCCAAATAAGCTCAGCTATGGATTTGGAGCTTAAGAGAAAAAGGAGGGTTATGTGAGATCAGCCAAGGATCAAATGGGGTTGCTTGACTCAATGTTATCAAAAGCAAATAGCGCAAAAAAACGCCAGGTCTGTTGAGGCTTTTAAGTGCAAAGCACAAATAAAGCATGTGCTTTAATTCAAAAAAGGCACCAAGGAAAAAATAAATACAAATATGTATACAAAGAAATTGAATACAAAATACGATAAAGTGAAATATCAATTGTTTAGTTTTGCCTCTTTAGAAGAGGCTCATTGGCAAGGAAAAGTATGTCTTAGAACCTTGATCACGACACTAAAGCGCACATAAAACAAGGTGAATCGTTCAACACGTTTTGAGCCTCACTGCAAGGCTTAAGCGCGCTTTAGTGCCTTTGATAACACTGGCTTGACAGCGGTCAAAACTCGGGAGATGAGGGAGAAGATGGCAATAGGGGCTTGGGGAGTAGTGGTGATGCAAGGGATAGGACAACTAGTTGCAGCAAGGAAGCAACGAGAAAGTTGTTGTGGGTCTCAAGGGGTAACTTTGGAGGACATTGAGGGGATTGGCGGTGGAATGGAGATGTCCAAGGGAAAGTGGAAACAAAGAAGGTTGTTAAT
>JAJJBR010002403.1:0-16404 GCA_022817965.1 Solanum lycopersicoides
AAAGATGAGATTATATTCTCTTAATAAGTCTATAAATCGATTTCGATTGGAGTATGTAGGAATACTCTTGATAGATTTACCGATACTTTTTGTAAAGGAGAATGATATTAATTTATGTTAATGAAGTTCATAGACTATTAGGTCGAAGTAATGCAAAGTTATTCTTGATGAATTCACCGCACTAAGTGCGAAGTGGAGGCCGCTTCAATAAGATTTTAACAGGAAAATCTTAAAGCACTTGCGCTAAAAGGATTCAGGACACATGGTCGTAAGGTGTCAAAGAATTTTGATTTTCACTAGAACATAGTGATATGCGTGGAGTATTTTTCTAACTTCATCAATGAACCACTTAGTTCAAGATTTGTTCATTAAGTAGTCAATGATTTCGAAAACCTTCACTAGCTAATGGTTCAAGTCCAAAAGACACCATTATTGATGCATGTTGCTACATTAATGTCTCAAAATATTTTTTGGATTTTTCAAAGATAATTTTTTTTGAAACAAGTGGGGGATTGTAAGAGTTAGTGTTTCAATTAATTTTTGAAATAAAATTCATCTGTTAAAAGATTTAACAAAATAATGAATGTGAGTTGCAACATTCCTTTTTGTTCTAATTCTACGTTATAGGATTTTGGAAGAAGTTTTTTAATTCTTCGTTATGGGTTTTTGAAATTTAAGTTTTTTCTATTAATTCATCAAACTATAATAAATACAATTTAATTAAAGTATTTTTCTTACAAAACTTTTATCCTATAAATTAAGTTTCTTTTTGTTGATAAAGAGAAGCATTCAAACAAAATTACATTCTTTGAAAAACACTTATGAGACATTAATCAAAAGATGAAATCACCAATTCAAGAATAGAAGAGCAACATTCTTGAATGCTACTTGTTTTGTGGCTTAGTTGAATCCCAAAGATAGACTTGTTATTTATTCTTCCGATTGCTCGTGGGAGAGACTCCAACTATCTTCAAGAAACGTATTAACGTGCCTCTAAGCCAAACAAATTTTATTTTGGATTCCTTGTATTTTTATCATTCTTGTTCATTTGTTCTAACACTTGCTAGTTTTTCTGTTTCTTTTTTTGGTTTCCAACCCAGTGCTCCCATTGGAGCTCCGACTAAATCCGAATGGCATACCGTAGACCGTCTATTTAGGGGTAACGCTCCCAACAAGACTTTCTCTATACTAATATTTTTCTTTCCTTCGTATTCGTTTTAAACAGTCTATTCCCCATTGATAGAACCAATTCTTTCTCCAGACAGCTACCAAATAAGCAATTTTCATCCTCCAAAACTGAACTTTTTTCTCCATTCTCAAGCAAATCTCCTCCACAATCATCTTCCTAACGTTGAGAAGAAAGAGTAGCCTAGGCTTAACTAAGAAATAAAAAGATTTTGGAGATGGGATGGGAGTTGAGACCCCCGAAAAATCGAACAATCAAACCACATGCAAGAAGCTTGTAAAGAGAAAAAATCCATTCTAGCTACTTATCGATGCTATACGAGTCTTCAACAAAGAAGATGGTGTTACTGATATTTTGAAAAACATCTTACACCACCTTCAACTTCAGGTCTCTTACATACCACCTGTTTAGCTAAACTTTCAAAACCTGCATATTTTGGTTAGTGCGCAAACACTCAAATGGTGTTTCGGAAAGAGTACTTTCAAGAAAGTATGTGCCTGCCAATAATTTCGAGATCATAATAGAATCGTCAAATGCTAAAAAGAGAGACATGTTTCAGTATCAAAACAACATACTACTCCAAGCTATGTTCAACATACTATCTTCGAAAAGCAATCTAAGTTTCTATTGGGGCGGCTGAAGCCGAAATTGGTCCATTCAAAGTTTTTGACCAACAACTAAAATGCTATGGCCAAGCATTCACAATTTTATCGGCTCAGATATTCTGCTGCTCAAAGGGCACATGAACTTGAAGACACCCATGAAGGGTGATACCAGCGTTGGTCCGAAGCCGATCAATTCTAGCAGGTAAGGTGACCACCTGGAAAAAAAATTACGTCAGGCCAACTTACAAATGGAGAACCTTTGGATTGTCGTAGATTTCTTAAGAGTGTTGTGAGCAACAAATAGAAACGTAATAACGATATAGCTTTCAGATAATAAATAGCAAGGTGTGTACCTTCTTGAAGGCAGTAACACCCCAAAAATTGTCAAGTTGGTTTGGCTGACCAGTAATGACCAGGCGACCAGCTGGATCAGATTGAACCCGTATCTATGTTTACCAAGAAATTAAATAAGGGCATTAAGAGCTTTGAGATGGTGTAAAAAGACGAAACAAATTGAATGCACTTGATGGAAACAAGTAGCATGATTGGCATTGTACCTCCTCCGGTGAAAGCCCAGGCACCAGCGCATAGACCTCAAAGGAATCATTCTGTTTGCATAAAATCATTACAAATCACATCAGAGAAATAGAAATGCATAATCTAGCGGTTCTTCATTCTTTTACATATGAGAGGAACTTACTGTTTCACGAACATTGATTTCCACCCAATCAGCGGGGGGTCCAACATCAACAACTTGGACATCCAACCTGGCAGATGGAAAGCAATTTATCTTTACATCAGAAACGCGAGGAACCGAAAACAGAGAAAGAGAAATACTACTGAAGTTCCGAGTACTCTTTTTCTTTTGGGTGATAAAAACTGCCGGTATACAAGATAAATGAAGGGATAAAAACATTAGATAAAGTACGACTTACGGCTGAGATGTTTTAGTTTCTGCAGCTTTCATTGGCTGCTCCTCTTCATTTTGTCCCTCGTGAGAACCTAAATATGACAAGAAGTTCTGCTGCGGTCACTATTCCTTTTTAATAAGAGTATGAGTTAAAGCAAAAACTAAAGTTCTCGGACGATCATCCTGATATAGTTACAATGTTAACTCACAGACACGAAAGGCCAAAGTTTTGGAAGTGCTGGACTTTATATTGGGAGAAAACAGCTCAATAAAAGAGATATATGAAGTAAAGTTGGCAAAGAATTGACGAACAATCTTACCACTAGTTTTTGTGCTCTTTGCACGTTTTGGCGTAGTGTAGGCACTCCCGTCCTATAAAAGATGAAAAACACCAAAATTACTTGTACATTGCAATAGAAAGGATCAAAATTAAGAAAATCAATGCCCAAAGACCTCTACAAGGATTCAGCAGCAGACCTTTACAATCGGCTCAGCAACCTCACCATAACCAAGAAGGTGTTGCTCCTGCCAGCCTAGCCTACAACGAGCAGCAGAATCTCTTACTGCCCTTCCTGATGCAGAAATTTGGTAACCACTTCCCTGCGGAATTACGTCAAATAGTTCATATTTGTGTATATATACATATACTACAAGGCTACATTAGTTGATTCGACATTTAGATGAAGTAAAGACCATTAGTCGAAATACGTTGATAATTCTATATCAATTAAAAGGTGTACAACAGATGTGAAGTTACGTCACATAACAACAAAAAAATAAACACAGTGTTACCTCATTGTCAACACCCCAAGAAACAGGAGAAGGAGCAATAGGAAGTTGAAGCTCTCCAATTTGTGTCATATGCCTTTCGTATTGGAGAAGTAACTAACATATAGAGAAATCATGAGATATATTAGAAGCATGGTGGACAGTAGTCAAAATATGCTAATAACTATCAAGGGAAGAGAACTTCAGGTTATTACCTTCTCATAGAAGCCGCGGAATGTCCAAGAAACAGTAGTGCAAGTCCTGAGAAAAAAGCATTTAGAGGAAGTCGTATAATAGTAGATAGAAAGCATTGGTATTAATTGTCTTACATATTCTCACTCATTACAACCCCGTTCTTTATTCTAAGTTACTCATCTAATTGGAGACATCACACACCGACACTCATTTCACATTGAGCAAATCTAGCATAAGAAAGCATCCCGTCAGTACCATAAAGTCTAGACTCCCTATTCAGAAGCATCTGTAAATATAGCCTAAGTTGCGTAACTCAAATACGTGTATAAGATCCCTGGTCCTCTATATTTGACCAAGACCTAACAGAAAGAAAGATGCAACATTCCTTGGGTATGTTGTTGTTTGTTGTTAATGTGGTGTATGTTTCTTAGCACTTATAGCCTAAGTTGCTCGAAATTAGTGCGGGTGTTCGATACGGGTGCGGATCTAGATGTTGGATCCTTAATGATAAGATTCGGGATATGAATCTATGTAGGGATACGGGTGCGGGGATTTTCCTAAGAATAATTAAAATATCTAAAAGAAGATTTAGAAAACCTAAATTATGAGATATTATGGGAGAACTTGAGGAGAATCTTGATGGAGATTAACGGAAAAGGAGTGATATAGAAATTCTAGATAAAGTACTTCATTTTCTTCAATTTCACATTCGCTTTTGTATTGATTACAGACAATCATTAAAATTGTCCCACTTACCCCATCGATTTTGGTTAAGCACCTAAAATCAGTTGACCAAATTGGACACGGATCACACACCCATGTCGTGTCGACACGGGTGTGGCACCAAAAGTGAAGAGTCTGAGCAACTTAGCTTATAGCTTGATGTTGGAATCTATGTTGTTATTATTGCAAATGCACTTCATATATTCTTCGTATTTTCAATTTTAGTAGTTTTAACACTCTCTCCGCTATAAAAAGAATGCCTCTTTCCAAAGTTACCTAGCTAGTTCAAAGAAAAGAATATCTCTTTCCTTTTTTGGCGATTTTTAATTTCAGCGTGTCACAAGTAGAGACCGAGCAACTAAGCTTATAGCTTGATGTTGGAATCTATGTTGTTATTTTTGCCAAAGCACTTCATGTTTTCTTCGTATTTTCAATTTTGGTAGTTTTAATACTCTATCTGCTACAAAAAGAATGCTTCCTTCCAAAGTTACCAAGTTCAAAGAAAAGAAAGTCTCTTCCCTTTTTTGGCAATTCTTAATTTCAATGTGTCACAGTTCACATTATATGTTCAAGACTACAAAATTAAGGACATTTTGGTACATTCAACTCGTATTTGGTTTATCTCAAATCTAAAATGAACCTTCAACCTAAAATTCTTATTTGAACAAGGGACTCTTCTATTTAAAGTTTTTAATGATATTTTCAACCTTGAGCATACATTAACTCACATTTCCTTTTCAATCATTTCAATTGAAATTGTTAAAAAGTCCCACATCTGAAAAGGAATGGGAAATTAGACTCCTTATGTGGACTTGGACAAACCTCCCCTCACGAGCTAACTTTTGAGGTTGTGGTAGACTCAGGTGTCATATCTTTATATGGTATTAGAGTTAGACTTATCCCAGTTTGTTGTTCATCGATGTTGGCTCCCCAATTTATAAAGGTTCATGCTCTAGTTGAGGTCTGGGCATACGTGGGAATGTTAAGACATCCCACATCGGAAGATGGATGAGAAATTGGACATTTTATATGGAAATGGACAAACCACCGCTCATGAGCTGGGGTTGAGTTGCTTCGAGGTGCCATATCTTTACATAATTACCCTTCATTTGATAACCTTTTTAGTCGATGAAATCGTAAAACTATACGATTCATCAGAAAAAGGTAATAGTTGCTCCTTACTACATAACAAGATTATGTTACTCGTTGGATTTCTTCGGGACATTTCCTGCTAAGCTATTTATATGGATCATTGATTTTCCTTTCATGGAGTTTCTCCTTAATTCATATAATTCTCTATTTCAAAAAATTGTTATAATTTTAAGTAAAATAACTGGACCATGTACTGTTTTGATCCAAGGCTACAAGATTCAAAAAAAACATTTACTTTCTTAAACTCTATGTCAAGTCGGAACAGACAACATCTCTCTTACATCTTGGAGAAGTTGATGTTTAATGAGAAAAGGAGAAATATTTATATCAAGTTACTAAATGCTCACTTGGGGGGATTGAAGGAGTCTCCCACAAGCCTCCATAATTTGTATTCAGTTACCTACAGAGAAAAAGTAGCTTAATAGTACACCATCAAAAGTACGTGGGAATAACATAAAATTAATCTCACAGACTCATAGCATATTGTAACAGAAGAAAATACACAACCACCGCTTGAATTTTTTTAAAACATACTATAAACTACGGAGCTACATTGCTTATTTCTTAAATATAAATTAAGAATACCCTCTCTAACAACTCGAGGTTCACACTGTAACATAGTCATCCAGGGATGCTTCTGATATCCTCTGCAGTTCTTGATTCAATTAAAAAAGTAAAATACGAGCGCAAAATAAAAGGCTTACCCGCTCATAGCCACCTAGTTTGGTCACAGATCTCCATAACCTAGCACGAAAAACATAACAAGATATAATATGTATATCGAACAAGATTAAAATAAAAAGTCTCAATGATAAAAATATGATACACTTACTTTAGGCAATTAAGCCGATGACCATAAAACCTAGGTAGTTTAAATTCTACCGCCTTCTCCCGGTAAAAGGTGCCTAGTTTTTCGATAAATGCAGCTTGCTCCTCAGGGGAGCCTTCATCATCCTCACCTATAAATGCAGAAGAATCCTTAACTTCGATTGTCACTTTCGGAAATTGGTCCGACCTAGCATCACCATCAGTGGTAACAGTTGCAGCGTTTGTCTTCATCTGAGGCTCCTCTGATCCATCAACCACCATCTCTACATTACTCTTATCCATTTTGACAACTAGTCACAGGAAACATGTCAAATATATCAAATTTCGACATGAAAAAGCACCCAAACGTAAAAGGAAAGGGAAGAAATAACTTCCAAAAAAACTTATTCAATTCCACTAGTTATTAGATTCTCTACAAATTTCATACCTTTATTTCAAATTCAACTTTTTACAAGATTAGAAACTTCATATCTGATTCATTCTGTAACTTCATTTTAAAAGTCAAGTTGTTTTCACTTTTTCTCGCTCACAAAAACTCAAAAACAACTCCAGTTAATATTCACAACCAAACACAAGAAAATTGGAGTTGTAATTGAGTTTTTGCGAGTGATTTGGAGTGAAAAAAGTTTTTTTTTTAAAAATTGTATCAATTGTCATGAGTCAAAATCCCTTATAAATAAAATCTTTTAACAAAAGAATGCATTCCTCTACACAAACACACACAAAAAAAAACTAACCCTAGTTTCATCAAAACATAACTGAGGATACAAAAACAAACAGAAAAAAAATTCTTGTTTTACATCCCGTTTGTTAACTCTAAACAAAATGAAAACTAAAAAAATGTCCTCCCGCCGATCAATTCACCGGAAAAAAAACACCAAAACTTCATCCACATCTCAAATGTGTTTTGTTTTATCATTTTTCTCAAAAACATAGCAGCTTTCAATAGATAAACAAGTAATGCTAGTGAGTGAAGAAACTTACTTGAATCCATCAAATTTGGCAACAGGTAGATATCTGCAATCGAAAACGGAGGATGATGAAGCAAAACAGCTTAACAAAGAAGGAAGCAATCGTGAGTTTAACACTCCAATAGCTGCTTTTGGTTCTTCAAATATTTTTGGTACTAAGAAATTGGAGAGTGTGAGTAGGATATGAGTTATTTCTTTTGTCCTTATGTGAGACTCTTTGAGAAAATAACTAAAATGGTACTTAATTTAATATATTTAATATTTTAGTCTTTTTAATATATTTAAGGAATAATTACAATTATACATAATAAATTTTAGTTTACAATAAATATAGACATATAATTAAAAAATCATTGACAATAAATACACTAACTATATATACACTAATATGGAGTAGTTTGTTAAAAGTCACATATAGTATATAATGAGTACTGATTATTTAATATAGAGTATCTCTACATGATGATATACTCAAAAAAAATAAACATAGTTTAATTATATATGAAGTATACATTGATTATTCAATCTCGATCAGCTTGACACCTAGCTCTAAATAGAAACAAAGCTTTTAAATATGAAATTATCTCGATGTTTTGAGTCTTTTGATATATAATTCACTCGAAACTATTCACATTTACAGTACGCTAAGTTTCTAAGAAAAGGAAAAAACAACTAACGCATGAAAAGAAAAAAGAGGAGGAGGGGGAACACACAAGGAAAAGAAGTTATTAATGGTGAAACTAGAAGGAAGAAAAAGAGTAGAAGGTTTGGCCAATTTTAGTATTTTTGAAATTTTAGCGGGTTAGTACAAGTATCCCCTAGACTATGACCAAAATTCTAAAGACACATCTTAACTAGACTAAGGTCCTATTACCCCCTAATCCCATTTTTGTGTAATTTTAAAAATACATCTTTAACATGGAGTGTGTCACGTAAGCCAAACATCTACAACGCACCTCAATTGTGTGGAGTCATGGAGTGTGCCATATACGCCAAAAGATTTGTAAAATTACAAAAAGAATGAGTTTGGGGTGTAATAGGACCTTAATTTAGTTAAGATGTGTATTTAGAATTTCGGTCATAGTGTAGGAGGTACTTGTGTTCTTCCCCAAATTTAAGCTAAAATTTTGGTAATAGAAATAGCCAAACGGTCATTTCTTATCATTTTTTTCTATATTTTACTTGATTGGAATGATTCTAAATAGTAAAAGGTGTTCATTTCATTCCCTAAACATAACACATTTACCAAATAAAAAGGGAGAAACTATCTAAGTACATAACATGCCTACCATATTTATTAATTATCTCTATAGTTTGAAATAATTTTGTCTCACTAATTAATAATCTCATGGCAGGATAACATGTTACACCTCATCTCAGTTTGCTAATAGGGTCTATCAAACTGGTTCTTTTGGGGAAAAAAAGGAGAAAGAAGTTATGATGTTAACGACCCGAGGAGCTGCATCATATAACTGTCAACCACCTCTCGGATATCATAATTCACAATACTGTGTTTGCAACAATCAAGCAACATTTCGTTCTCCACGACCAATGCAAAATCCTCGAAACAATGCACCTCGTCCTAATTTTGAGAAAAAGCCTCCCAGAGTCTTCACTCAATTGTGTGAAACACGGACTCAACTTTTTGAGAGATTGAAAGAGGCAAGTATACTTTATCCGGTGGAAGCCAAGACAGTGAATACTTTAGCTGATTGGTATGACCCAAGTAAGTGTTGTGCTTATCATTCAGGAGTTGCTGGGCATGATTCCGAGAGATGTATCACTCTCAAACGCAAAATTCAAGATCTAAATTGACAATGAGGTGGTAAAACTCGCTCAAGCTCCACCAAATGTGAACACCAATCCGCTACCCAAGCATAAGGAGTAGTTGTTGGCATGACCAGTTGCGAAGAAGAAGCAAGTTTCTTGAAAGTCGCACTTTCGACAGCTTTTAGTCTTGCATTTGGAGTTTGTTGTTTTATTTCTATGTAATCGCACTTTTATCGCTTTGTTTCTTTGTAATCGTTTGTTTGGTTTTGATTTCCCTTTTAAGAATCTTTCATGTGTAATGAACTACGTCTTCTTAGGACCGAAAATAAGCAGGTGTAAACGCGGAAGCTAGCAAAGCAAATCTCGAAAGACCACGAGTAAGAAGAGAACGAGAAATATGCCAAAAGACACAAAGACTTAATGTGGTTCGGTCAATCGACCTACGTACACAAAGGATATGAGAAATCCACTATAAATATGAGAGTACAAAATACATAGAGAAACAACCTCAACCAATTCACTCGGAATACATAGGAAATTCACACAAGTGATAATGTATCAAGCTTGTGACCCATAAATTCTCCCCCTCACAAAACCTCTCAAAACCCTTAAGACTATATTGTGAATGTTGATAAGTTAGAGGGAACATGTCTCTATTTATAGAGTCCTAAACATTTTCCTACTAGAAAAAAGGACTAGTCAATCCAAAACCTTTTCCTAAAAGGAAAATCTATTTATGGTAAGAAATCAGAGCAAATAAAACCCAACACGTCTGACCTGAATTCTCAAGAATGAGATATGTAGGCGGCCAATGTCGGCTTCGGTCACCCTTTATCCCTTTCTAATGTTTCTTTGTACTTGAACTACGTTCGGCCTGAATTATCAAGAATGAGATACAGAGGCGGCTTGTGTCAGCCTCAGTCGTTTCCTTAGTTAAAATTTTCTATTCTTGTTAATCTTCAAGAGTTGGAACTACATTTGACCTAATTCCTGCTCAATGAGATACGTAGGCGCCACACCGGCTCAGTCATATTCCCCGTATGTTTCTCATCTCTCTTTATAATGAAAACTGGGGCAGAATTTAAAAAAAAAAAATTATTCAACAAGCCAGAATCAAGGATCACTTCAGAGTTGCAACTAGGGCAGAATTTTTGAGATTCACTCAAAAATTCAACAAAAAACTACAGAAGATCAAAATTTATGTTATCTTTTAAACCGGGACAGAATTTTTGAGGAGGTCCTCAAAAATTCAATAAAGCGAAACTTCAAGACCAGATAAGCTTGTAATCCAGAAGACAAAGGAGCATTAGGATGGCAAGACCTAACTTATTAGGATGGCAAGACCTAACTCATTCAGTACTAAGATTTATGTTCGTTTGAAGTTGACTTAAAACTCATACTTTGCTTAACTTGAAAAATTTCAGATTTTGCTACTTCTTAATTAATTCTGTTTGGAACTCAAGGTGCTAAATCTAGTGAACTGACCTTAATACTTAAAAAAAATTTAATTCCTTGTTAAAATCTCACTCACTACGAAGAACGGTTCGAGCCTTAGTTCAAAAAAATTTCTGGGCTGTTACATAAATAGTAAAAGGTATTCATTTCAGTCGTTAGCCCTAAACTTAACATATTTACCAAATAAAAGGGGAGAAACTATCTAAGTACATAACATGCCTACCATATTTATTAATTGTCTCTATAGTTTAAAAATAATTATATTTTGTATCACTAATTAATAATCTCATATCAGATTTTAAGTAGGGAGAAAGACGAGCAAGAACACAAAGAAGGCGAGCGAGATTTGTCTACATATCTCAAATACATGTGAATCATACTAGATACATGTATTTGGTGTGATTCGCAATTTTAATTGGGATACCGATACGCGATCGAGATAGGGAATGGCAAGAGAGATGTGAGAGAGGCGACGGAGGAGAAGAAGATTACTTTATGTATATTAAATACATGTGAATCCACATGAGAGAGGCGAGCCAGCAGTGATCTCAACTGTAGAATGTTTGGAATCAATGTCTGAAGTTTCTTGCAATGTGCAGGCTGTTTCTTCTTTCAGATTAATATGATGACATAAATAGAGAGCGCGATATCACAGATTCAAGTTCTGGTTAAGGTATATTATGACGACTCGAGAAAACACTGGAGTTGTAAGTATGAACCAGCAACTTGATCAATGTTAGAGTTAGTATTTGCATATATATATTTGTTATATACCAAAACTGTATGGATATTTTTGATAAAAATACGACCTTGGTGCAGATAATTTGATGCTCAAGTTTTGATTATATATTTGTACTCTACTCAGGACCTTAAATCAGTTATTTGAGCTTTATAGCCATCTTTCTTTGTGAAGCGATAAATAAAATATCGCAAAAGGACCGCTCAGTACACAAAACGTCCCACATTCAGATAGAGTCGTATAGGCTAACCTACAAAGTGCATTCTTGTCCTTGCTGTAAGAATTAGTGTTTCAATTAATTTTGAAATAAAATTCATCTGTTAAAAGTTTTTAACAAAATAATGAATGTGAGTTGTAACATTCCTTTTTGTTTAATTCTACGTTATAGGATTTTGGAAGAAGTTTTTTAATTCTTCGTTATGGGTTTTTGAAATTTAAGTTTTTTCTATTAATTCATCAAACTATAATAAATACAATTTAATTAAAGTATTTTTCTTACAAAACTTTTATCCTATAAATTAAGTTTCTTTTTGTTGATAAAGAGAAGCATTCAAACAAAATTACATTCTTTGAAAAACACTTATGAGACATTAATCAAAAGGTGAAATCACCAATTCAAGAATAGAAGAGCAACATTCTTGAATGCTACTTGTTTTGTGGCTTAGTTGAATCCCAAAGATAGACTTGTTATTTATTCTTCGATTGCTCGTGGGAGAGACTCCAACTATCTTCAAGAAACATATTAACGTGCCTCTAAGCCAAACAAATTTTATTTTGGTTTCCTTGTATTTTTATCATTCTTGTTCATTTGTTCTAACACTTGCTAGTTTTTCTGTTTCTTTTTTTGGTTTCCAACCCAGTGCTCCCATTGGAGCTCCGACTAAATCCGAATGGCATACCGTAGACCGTCTATTTAGGGGTAACGCTCCCAACAAGACTTTCTCTATACTAATATTTTTCTTTCCTTCGTATTCGTTTTAAACAGTCTATTCCCCATTGATAGAACCAATTCTTTCTCCAGACAGCTACCAAATAAGCAATTTTCATCCTCCAAAACTGAACTTTTTTCTCCATTCTCAAGCAAATCTCCTCCACAATCATCTTCCTAACGTTGAGAAGAAAGAGTAGCTAGGCTTAACTAAGAAATAAAAAGATTTTGGAGATGGGATGGGAGTTGAGACCCCGAAAAATCGAACAATCAAACCACATGCAAGAGCTTGTAAAGAGAAAAATCCATTCTAGCTACTTATCGATGCTATACGAGTCTTCAACAAAGAAGATGGTGTTACTGATATTTTGAAAACATCTTACACCACCTTCACTTCAGGTCTCTTACATACCACCTGTTTAGAAACTTTCAAAACCTGCATATTTTGGTTAGTGCGCAAACACTCAAATGGTGTTTCGGAAAGTACTTTCAAGAAAGTATGTGCCTGCCAATAATTTCGAGATCATAATAGAATCGTCAAATGCTAAAAAGAGAGACATGTTTCAGTATCAAAACAACATACTACTCCAAGCTATGTTCAACATACTATCTTCGAAAAGCAATCTAAGTTTCTATTGGCGGCTGAAGCCGAAATTGGTCCATTCAAAGTTTTTGACCAACAACTAAAATGCTATGGCCAAGCATTCACAATTTTATCGGCTCAGATATTCTGCTGCTCAAAGGGCACATGAACTTGAAGACACCCATGAAGGGTGATACCAGCGTTGGTCCGAAGCCGATCAATTCTAGCAGGTAAGGTGACCACCTGGAAAAAAAATTACGTCAGGCCAACTTACAAATGGAGAACCTTTGGATTGTCGTAGATTTCTTAAGAGTGTTGTGAGCAACAAATAGAAACGTAATAACGATATAGCTTTCAGATAATAAATAGCAAGGTGTGTACCTTCTTGAAGGCAGTAACACCCCAAAAATTGTCAAGTTGGTTTGGCTGACCAGTAATGACCAGGCGACCAGCTGGATCAGATTGAACCCGTATCTATGTTTACCAAGAAATTAAATAAGGGCATTAAGAGCTTTGAGATGGTGTAAAAAGACGAAACAAATTGAATGCACTTGATGGAAACAAGTAGCATGATTGGCATTGTACCTCCTCCGGTGAAAGCCCAGGCACCAGCGCATAGACCTCAAAGGAATCATTCTGTTTGCATAAAATCATTACAAATCACATCAGAGAAATAGAAATGCATAATCTAGCGGTTCTTCATTCTTTTACATATGAGAGGAACTTACTGTTTCACGAACATTGATTTCACCCAATCAGCGGGGGTCCAACATCAACAACTTGGACATCCAACCTGGCAGATGGAAAGCAATTTATCTTTACATCAGAAACGCGAGGAACCGAAAACAGAGAAAGAGAAATACTACTGAAGTTCCGAGTACTCTTTTTCTTTTGGGTGATAAAAACTGCCGGTATACAAGATAAATGAAGGATAAAACATTAGATAAAGTACGACTTACGGCTGAGATGTTTTAGTTTCTGCAGCTTTCATTGGCTGCTCCTCTTCATTTTGTCCCTCGTGAGAACCTAAATATGACAAGAAGTTCTGCTGCGGTCACTATTCCTTTTTAATAAGAGTATGAGTTAAAGCAAAAACTAAAGTTCTCAGACGATCATCCTGATATAGTTACAATGTTAACTCACAGACACGAAAGGCCAAAGTTTTGGAAGTGCTGGACTTTATATTGGGAGAAAACAGCTCAATAAAAGAGATATATGAAGTAAAGTTGGCAAAGAATTGACGAACAATCTTACCACTAGTTTTTTGGCTCTTCGCACGCTTCGGCATATTGTAGGCACTCCCGTCCTATAAAAGATGAAAAACACCAAAATTACTTGTACATTTGCAATAGAAAGGATCAAACTTAAGAAAATCAATGCCCAAAGACCTCTACAAGGATTCAGCAGCAGACCTTTACAATCGGCTCAGCAACCTCACCATAACCAAGAAGGTGTTGCTCCTGCCAGCCTAGCCTACAACGAGCAGCAGAATCTCTTACTGCCCTTCCTGATGCAGAAATTTGGTAACCACTTCCCTGCGGAATTACGTCAAATAGTTCATATTCGTATATATATACATATACTACAAGGCTACATTAGTTGATTCGACATTGAGATGAAGTAAAGACCATTAGTCGAAATGTTGATAATTCTATATAAATTAAAAGGTGTACAACATACAGCAGATGTGAAGATACATCACATAACAACAAAGTAAACACAGTGTTACCGCATTGTCAACACCCCAAGAAACAGGAGAAGGAGCAATAGGAAGTTGAAGCTCTCCAATTTGTGTCATATGCCTTTCGTATTGGAGAAGTAACTAACATATAGAGAAATCATGAGATATATTAGAAGCATGGTGGACAGTAGTCAAAATATGCTAATAACTATCAAGGGAAGAGAACTTCAGGTTATTACCTTCTCATAGAAGCCGCGGAATGTCCAAGAAACAGTAGTGCAAGTCCTGAGAAAAAAGCATTTAGAGGAAGTCGTATAATAGTAGATAGAAAGCATTGGTATTAATTGTCTTACATATTCTCACTCATTACAACCCCGTTCTTTATTCTAAGTTACTCATCTAATTGGAGACATCACACACCGACACTCATTTCACATTGAGCAAATCTAGCATAAGAAAGCATCCCGTCAGTACCATAAAGTCTAGACTCCCTATTCAGAAGCATCTGTAAATATAGCCTAAGTTGCGTAACTCAAATACGTGTATAAGATCCCTGGTCCTCTATATTTGACCAAGACCTAACAGAAAGAAAGATGCAACATTCCTTGGGTATGTTGTTGTTTGTTGTTAATGTGGTGTATGTTTCTTAGCACTTATAGCCTAAGTTTCTCGAAATTAGTGCGGGTGTTCGATACGGGTGCGGATCTAGATGTTGGATCCTTAATGATAAGATTCGGGATATGAATCTATGTAGGGATACGGGTGCGGGGATTTTCCTAAGAATAATTAAAATATCTAAAAGAAGATTTAGAAAACCTAAATTATGAGATATTATGGGAGAACTTGAGGAGAATCTTGATGGAGATTAACGGAAAAGGAGTGATATAGAAATTCTAGATAAAGTACTTCATTTTCTTCAATTTCACATTCGCTTTTGTATTGATTACAGACAATCATTAAAATTGTCCCCACTTACCCCATCGATTTTGGTTAAGCACCTAAAATCAGTTGACCAAATTGGACACGGATCACACACCCATGTCGTGTCGACACGGGTGTGGCACCAAAAGTGAAGAGTCTGAGCAACTTAGCTTATAGCTTGATGTTGGAATCTATGTTGTTATTATTGCAAATGCACTTCATATATTCTTCGTATTTTCAATTTTAGTAGTTTTAATAATCTCTCCGCTATAAAAAGAATGCCTCTTTCCAAAGTTACCTAGCTAGTTCAAAGAAAAGAATATCTCTTTCCTTTTTTGGCGATTTTTAATTTCAGCGTGTCACAATTAGAGACCGAGCAACTAAGCTACTAGCTTGATGTTGGAATCTATGTTGTTATTTTTGCCAAAGCACTTCATGTTTTCTTCGTATTTTCAATTTTGGTAGTTTTAATACTCTATCTGCTACAAAAAGAATGCTTCCTTCCAAAGTTACCAAGTTCAAAGAAAAGAAAGTCTCTTCCCTTTTTTGGCAATTCTTAGTTTCAACGTGTCACAGTTCACATGATATGTTCAAGACTACAAAATTAAGGACATTTTGATACATTCAACTCGTATTTGGTTTATCTCAAATCTAAAATGAACCTTCAACCTAAAATTCTTATTTGAACAAGGGAGTAGTTCTGGTTAAGGTATATTATGACGACTCGAGAAAACACTGGAGTTGTAAGTATGAACCAGCAACTTGATCAATGTTAGAGTTAGTATTTGCATATATATATTTGTTATATACCAAAACTGTATGGATATTTTTGATAAAAATAGACCTTGGTGCAAATAATTTGATGCTCAAGTTTTGATTATATATTTGTACTCTACTCAGGACCTTAAATCAGTTATTTGAGCTTTATAGCCATCTTTCTTTGTGAAGCGATAAATAAAATATCGCAAAAGGACCGCTCAGTACACGAA
>JAJJBR010002404.1:0-12336 GCA_022817965.1 Solanum lycopersicoides
TAACATATATCCTAGCATATTAGGTGATATCACTTGCTAGATCCTATGTGGCAAGCATAGTTTATGGAACTAAGAGATAGGTGTCCCTTTTCATACCATGTGGTAATTGGGCTCTTCTCATGGGAATCCCTGGGATGACACATCCCAAAATAAAAGGGAAGTTAACATCACATGGGCAACTATAGAGTTAAACTTTCCTCCTCATTAAAAGTCATCACCTCCCATTGTCAAGTTCACTCGGTGCTAAGCTAAGTTACCTTTATTGAAAAGCCTTTAATTATATTTTTATAAAACATAGGCTTAACATATTCATTCCTCATATGTTTATAACATATTCAATCACCTATCTAGTTATAGAGTATTCTTGGGCACCCCCTATGAAGGACCCTCTCATTCACTAGATCATCTTTCATGATATGTGAGAAAACCCTTCACATAACACATTAAGACCACACATGACAATACATTCATATTTATGCATATAGAAACCAAACCTAGGAACTATCCTATTATAACGCCCCAAAATGAACTAAGGTGAACTAGAGCCTCATGGTTGTTTCTTGAGTTAATTTTAAGTTAAACGGAGTTAGTTTGGTGTCCTTAGGCAGTGTGCAAAGTTTGGTTAAGTTTGGAGTTCAATCGACCAAAAACGTCCATGACGTTCGGATGGTATGCCTTAGAATGTACTTGTATGTCTTGGAAAGTTTGGATGAGTTTTATGTGTTCGTTTTACTTGAAACATGCGTCGGATGTTCCTTAGACCTAGACGACTTAGTTTAGGGGTTTGACGTCCGGGCACGACCCCACCTAGGACCCACAAGGGGCCCTAGATGAAGGGCCCAAGACTTGGGCAAAGTCTGCCCATCAATCGGCTCACGACGACCATGGCGATGGTCCGTTGCACTCAGGACGGTCCGTCGACCCAGGGCGTCGCGAGTGACAGAGAGTGGAACTTGGACAGGCTCCAGTTGGAGCCAAGTGTTCCTCGACGGGACCCCATGACGGTCCGTGGTGAACGTGACGGTCCGTCGAGGAGGTCTCGTCGACGAGGCCTGCCAGTGCCGACTTAAGGCTGCCAACTTGGGGTATTTTATGTAAATACACCCCAAGTCTTATAAGACCCTAGGTGTATAATTTTGGTGTTCTTAGGTTATATTAAATTAGTTTTAAACCCTAGACCTAGACAAGATCCCCTCACTTCTAAATTCATCTCTCTCTCTAAAGAAACTCTCTCCAAGACTCCATTGAAGGCTAGAGGTTAAGGAAGGAAAGGAGGGCTGCTTTGGACGTATTTCTTCATCAAATTCGTGGGTTTCTTTCTCCTAAAGGTATGGTATCCATTCTTGAATACCTTTCCATTCAAGAAGCCAACTTCCAAAATGGTTTTCAAAAAGGGGTTTTAAACTCAACTTCTTCTAAACTTTGATTTCTATTATGGGTCTTCTTGTAACTAAGTTCTAATGGTTTAAATGTATTTATCTTGGTTTGAATAGATGTTTTTGATGTTAAAACTCCATGAAACTCTTGTTTATGCATACTTCAAATTTTGACTTGAAAATGGGTTATGTGAGTATGATTTGAGTAGGGTATGAACTTGGGTCTTCTTGTATTTGTCATGTTGGTGTAGCTACTGCCCTAAGGGCCTTAATATGGTGAAATATTGATAAATTGCTTATGGGTAATGATGGTTTGATTTGTTGATGAGTTGCTCTCATTGTATAATTCTTATTATGAATTGCTATTTGAGTGGTATGGTCCACCTTATGGGTGGCGGTGCTAATTGATGAACTTGATGTTACTTAGTATGGTTTGAGTATGTGATCTTGAAGGTCTAATATGTTAAATGAAGATATATTGGAAATGGGTCTTGTGTTGTGTTTGATGTAGCTTGAATTACATGTTTGACCTAGTTTATGTCTAAATGAAGTATATGATTATGAGAAGTATGTAGAGTGTGTAGCTTGATGAATCAAGGTTAAAGTATGAGTAGAACTTGATGATAATGAAATGATGCTTATATGCAAGGTGTGCACATGTACACACACACTCTTTTAAGATTTGTATTATGTCAAGTTGAGCAAAAAGGGGAATCTTGAGGTGGACACACTTCGTGAGTTGAGATGTAGTGTCTAGTAACAACCTCTCCATTTCCTAGTGAGCTTTCTAAGATAGACTATTATGTTGAGAAATCCGTGTGGAGTTATGCCTAGCACCGAGAGGATATGAAGGGGAGGTGGATTGCACTTCGTTAGTTGAGATGTTGTAATCCAAAGTACCTCTTGAGATGAGTACTCCTCGTTAGTAGAGAGTGAGTTACTTAGTAACAATCTCCTTATCCCTTAACTATGTGCCCGCATAGGTGTAGCTATTGGAAAAGCCATGTAAACGCTAAGAAGCATGACCTTACACTAGGCAAGTAAGGATCCCTCATCCGATAGGGGTTAATATCGGGATTCCATGTCTAGCTCTCATGGTCTTTGTCGGTTAAGCTAACTCCCACAAAAGAATTGATTTGAAACTAATTATCTTGTGTATTGTTGAAATTGTGTATGTATGTCGTGAAGTGCTCAATCCACATTAGTTACCGAGTAGGAGCATTGAGTGGGAGTAGTAGTATGGGATGCTATTCTCACATTGCACTTGGTGTGACCTATACCTACTATGGGAGAAGAGTACCTTCATGAAATCCGTGTGAATGAGTACTATGGTGTAGTGTTATGGAGGATTATTGTGGAGTACTTGAGTAAATGGAATCCATTAGGAGTACTAAGTGGGAGTGGTAGTATGGGATGCTACTCTCACATTGCACTTGGTATGACCTATATTTCCATGAGTGTTTTGCATATGTTAGCCAAGGGCGTGGATTTGATTTCTAACGAAGTAAGCCTAAGATTTGGTAGTTTTAAGGGTCGCTTTGGTGTGCTTTGAAGGGAGGTGTAATGAGAGTCCCTTCTTGGCTCACCTTAGGGAGTCTTAGGATAACCTTGGGTTAGGGCAACTTCAAAGGAAAAGGGTTCATATGACTTGGACCGTGCCATTCACTGTAAGGTCTTCATTGTAAGAATTCAAAATGTTCACTATGATGCTTTATTCAATTTTATTGCAAGTTTAGCAAAGTTAATTGAAATGTTCCTTTTGTTTACTTTAAGTTTGGTAAGATAGCCATAAAGTGTTAATTGTTGATTCTTATGTGGGTTTGCTTCTAGATTCATGAAGGTTATATTTGAATTGCATAAAAAGCTATCTTTACTAAAATGTCCCTTTTTGCATGTTTTTGCATATGCCATACTTAGTACATTGTTGTACTAACCCCATACTTTTATATACCTTATGAGTATAGGTTGGAAGCCTTTTGGAGGATCGGAGTTGAAGCTTGGGAATTCTATCTCTCAAGATTGGTATGTCCTCATATATTCGAGGACATAGTTTTATGTTTCTTAGTTTCTTATTAAGACAAAAATGTATTTACTTTTATCGTAAAGGGCCGTGTCCCTAAGATTCCAAGTTGTGTCTTTAAGTTGGCTTGTGACGATAAGATTTCTTAGTATTTATGAAAAGACTCCTTTTATTATTATTATCGTGAAAAGTTTTAAATTCCGCACTACTTTTCATGCTTTATGTTATGAATGCTAGTTAGAGGGCTTGTACGAGACCCCAAAGGGGTCAAGTACGCCTGGTCATGATTCGAAGGTTTTCCCTAACTTCTAGGGGGTGCTTTCGGGTAGTGACAAGACTTGGTATCAGAGCATAAGGTTTTGGGAAATAGTTTAAGGTCTGAAAGTCTCACAAGCCACATCTAGTAGTATCTTGGTCATTTGTGTGAGTCGCGACACATCCATGGACAAGAGGCTATAGGATGCTAGAAGTTTCACTTTCTTCTCTATTCTAGTATCGTGCCTTAGAGTTGAGTATATAAGGTGTCTATTCTCAACCTCTTCTTTTGTGTTTTTAGGACATGAATACGAGGAGATCGACCGCTAGAAGGGAGGAGGGAGGTGTACCAAATGAGAGAGTCCTTCCCCATGTTGACCAAGTTCCTATTGTTGGCTTATGGGAGGAAAATGAGGAGGTTCCTCTTCAAGAACCTCAAGTGCCTCCGGAACCTCAAGGACCTCAAGTGCCTCCTATGCCTCAAGCTCCTTTTGTTGAGGGTGATATGACTAATGCGGAGTTGAGGTCTGCCCTAATGAACTTGACCCAACTCATGACGGCTCAAGCTCAAGTTGTCAACAATCACTTTGTGGGCCAAGCTAACCTAGGAGATAGGCCCCAACCAAATGCTAGTACTCCCGCTTCTAGGATTCGGGATTTTATGAGGATGAACCCTCCTACTTTTCATGGCACTAAGGTGGATGAAGATCCACAAGGCTTCATAGATGAGGTTTTCAAGGTGGTAGATGCTATGGGTGTGACCCCTAGGGAGAAAGCGGAATTGGCCGCTTACCAACTTAAGGATGTTGCTCAAGTGTGGTATGAGCAATGGAGGGGTGAGAGACCCTTAGAAAGAGGACCGGTGATTGGGAGGAATTCAAAGAGGCTTTCCTAGATAGATTCTTTCCTTTAGAGTGGAGGGAGAAGAGATGGTTGAATTCATGAACCTCCGTCAAGGGGGAATGAGTGTGCAAGAGTACTCTCTCAAATTCACCCAACTCTCTAAGTATGCCCCAAACATGGTAGCCAACCCTAGGGCTAGGATGAACAAGTTTGTGATGGGCGTGTCTAGCTTGGTGGAAAAAGAGTGTCGTACGGCTATGCTTCTTAATGACATGGATATCTCTAGGCTCATGGTTTATGCGCAACAAATTGAGGAGTCCAAAATTAGGGAGATAAGGCAAGAGGGTAAGAGACCTAGGTCGGATGATTCTAGTCACCAAAGGCCTAAGAAGAGGTTTTATCCCCAAGATTCTTCTATGGGAAACAAGGATAGGGCTCCAAATCAATCTTCTCAAGGTGGTGGTCATTCCTATGAAAGGGCTAGGTGCCCTACTTGTGGCAAGCAACATAGGGGTAAGTGTCTTGCCGGAACGGATGGTTGTTTTGCATGTGGTAATAGAGGCCACAAGATGAGGGACTGCCCAAACCTTAAATCAAGGGGGAGAGATGTCAATCAAGCTTCCCTAGATCCTAATGCTCCCAAGAAGAACCCTTCCTATGGGATGGGGGCTAGAAAGGATAATTAATCCGGATTGTCAACTTCACTGTAAAAAAAATTTTTGTTGGCATTTTGAAGAAAATTGTTCTGTCTTGAATTTTAGTTTCAATGTGTGTAAAGGCATTGTTTATGAGCATTTTTAACGTTGGAGAAGGTAGTTCCTCCATAAAGAAGATTGAGGTTGAATTTTTGACTTTGTGAAAATTGGTGAAAGTTGCCTATGTTGCTAAGTGTTGAAAGTGTAAAATGATGTTCCTTGCTAGTGGATGCTTTGATTGTTAGTGTTTTGATCATGATCTAAGTGTATTATATGATTCTAAGTGAGTCCTTGTTGTTCTTAAAATTTAAGTGTCATTCGAGGACGAATGTTATTCCAAGTGGGGGAGAATATAACGCCCCAAAATGAACTAAGGTGAACTAGAGCCTCATGGTTGTTTCTTGAGTTAATTTTAAGTTAAACGGAGTTAGTTTGGTGTCCTTAGGCAGTGTGCAAAGTTTGGTTAAGTTCAATCGACCAAAACGTCCATGACGTTCGGATGGTATGCCTTAGAATGTACTTGTATGTCTTGGCGAGTTTGGATGAGTTTTATGTGTTCGTTTTACTTGAAACATGCGTCGGATGTTCCTTAGACCTAGACGACTTAGTTTAGGGGTTTGACGTCCGGGCACGACCCCACCTAGGACCCACAAGGGGCCCTAGATGAAGGGCCCAAGACTTGGGCAAAGTCTGCCCATCAGTGGCTCACGACGACCATGGCGACGGTCCGTTGCACTCAGGACGGTCCGTCGACCAGGGCGTCGCGAGTGACAGAGAGTGGAACTTGGACAGGCTCCAGTTGGAGCCAAGTGTTCCTCGACGGGACCCATGACGGTCCGTGGTGAACGTGACGGTCCGTCGAGGAGGTCTCGTCGACGAGGCCTGCCAGTGCACGACTTAAGGCTGCCAACTTGGGGTTTTTATGTAAATACACCCCAAGTCTTATAAGACCCTAGGTGTATAATTTTGGTGTTTTTAGGTTATATTAAATTAGTTTTAAACCCTAGACCTAGACAAGACCCCTCACTTCTAAATTCATCTCTCTCTCTAAAGAAACTCTCTCAAGACTCCATTGAAGCTAGAGTCAAGGAAGGAAAGGAGGGATGCTTTGGACGTTTTCTTCATCAAATTCGTGGGTTTCTTTCTCCTAAAGGTATGGTATCCATTCTTGAATACCTTTCCATTCAAGAAGCCAACTTCCAAAATGGTTTTCAAAAAGGGGTTTTAAACTCAACTTCTTCTAAACTTTGATTTCTATTATGGGTCTTCTTGTAACTAAGTTCTAATGGTTTAAATGTATTTATCTTGGTTTGAATAGATGATTTTGATGTTAAAACTCCATGAAACTCTTGTTTATGCATACTTCAATTTTGACTTGAAAATGGGTTATGTGAGCATGATTTGAGTAGGGTATGAACTTGGGTCTTCTTGTATTTGTCATGTTGGTGTAGCTACTGCCCTAAGGGCCTTAATATGGTGAAATATTGATAAATTGCTTATGGGTAATGATGGTTTGATTTGTTGATGAGTTGCTCTCATTGTATAATTCTTATTATGAATTGCTATTTGAGTGGTATGGTCCACCTTATGGGTGGCGGTGCTAATTGATGAACTTGATGTTACTTAGTATGGTTTGAGTATGTGATCTTGAAGGTCTAATATGTGAAATGAAGATATATTGGAAATGGGTCTTGTGTTGTGTTTGATGTAGCTTGAATTGCATGTTTGACCTAGTTTATGTCTAAATGAAGTATATGATTATGAGAAGTATGTAGAGTGTGTAGCTTGATGAATCAAGGTTAAAGTATGAGTAGAACTTGATGATAATGAAATGATGCTTATATGCAAGGTGTGCACATGTACACACACACTCTTTTAAGATTTGTATTATGTCAAGTTGAGCAAAAAGGGGAATCTTGAGGTGGACACACTTCGTGAGTTGAGATGTAGTGTCTAGTAACAACCTCTCCATTTCCTAGTGAGCTTTCTAAGATAGACTATTATGTTGAGAAATCCGTGTGGAGTTATGCCTAGCACCGAGAGGATATGAAGGGGAGGTGGATTGCACTTCGTTAGTTGAGATGTTGTAATCCAAAGTACCTCTTGAGATGAGTACTCCTCGTTAGTAGAGAGTGAGTTACTTAGTAACAATCTCCTTATCCCTTAACTATGTGCCCGCATAGGTGTAGCTATTGGAAAAGCCATGTAAACGCTAAGAAGCATGACCTTACACTAGGCAAGTAAGGATCCCTCATCCGATAGGGGTTAATATCGGGATTCCATGTCTAGCTCTCATGGTCTTTGTCGGTTAAGCTAACTCCCACAAAAGAATTGATTTGAAACTAATTATCTTGTGTATTGTTGAAATTGTGTATGTATGTCGTGAAGTGCTCAATCCACATTAGTTACCGAGTAGGAGCATTGAGTGGGAGTAGTAGTATGGGATGCTATTCTCACATTGCACTTGGTGTGACCTATACCTACTATGGGAGAAGAGTACCTTCATGAAATCCGTGTGAATGAGTACTATGGTGTAGTGTTATGGAGGATTATTGTGGAGTACTTGAGTAAATGGAATCCATTAGGAGTACTAAGTGGGAGTGGTAGTATGGGATGCTACTCTCACATTGCACTTGGTATGACCTATATTTCCATGAGTGTTTTGCATATGTTAGCCAAGGGCGTGGATTTGATTTCTAACGAAGTAAGCCTAAGATTTGGTAGTTTTAAGGGTCGCTTTGGTGTGCTTTGAAGGGAGGTGTAATGAGAGTCCCTTCTTGGCTCACCTTAGGGAGTCTTAGGATAACCTTGGGTTAGGGCAACTTCAAAGGAAAAGGGTTCATATGACTTGGACCGTGCCATTCACTGTAAGGTCTTCATTGTAAGAATTCAAAATGTTCACTATGATGCTTTATTCAATTTTATTGCAAGTTTAGCAAAGTTAATTGAAATGTTCCTTTTTTTACTTTAAGTTTGGTAAGATAGCCATAAAGTGTTAATTGTTGATTCTTATGTGGGTTTGCTTCTAGATTCATGAAGGTTATATTTGAATTGCATAAAAAGCTATCTTTACTAAAATGTCCCTTTTTGCATGTTTTTGCATATGCCATACTTAGTACATTGTTGTACTAACCCCATACTTTTATATACCTTATGAGTATAGGTTGGAAGCCTTTTGGAGGATCGGAGTTGAAGCTTGGGAATTTATCTCTCAAGAATTGGTATGTCCTCATATATTCGAGGACATAGTTTTATGTTTCTTAGTTTCTTTATTAAGACTTAAAAATGTATTTACTTTTATTGTAAAGGGCCGTGTCCCTAAGATTCCAAGTTGTGTCTTTAAGTTGGCTTGTGACGATAAGATTTCTTAGTATTTATGAAAAGACTCCTTTTATTATTATTATCGTGAAAAGTTTTAATTCCGCACTACTTTTCATGATTTATGTTATGAATGCTAGTTAGAGGGCTTGTACGAGACCCCAAAGGGGTCAAGTACGCCCGGTCATGATTCGAAGGTTTTCCCTAACTTCTAGGGGGTGCTTTCGGGTCGTGACAAGACTTGGTATCAGAGCATAAGGTTTTGGGAAATAGTTTAAGGTCTGAAAGTCTCACAAGCCACATCTAGTAGTATCTTGGTCATTGGTGTGAGTCGCGACACATCCATGGACAAGAGGCTATAGGATGCTAGAAGTTTCACTTTCTTCTCTATTCTAGTATCGTGCCTTAGAGTTGAGTATATAAGGTGTCTATTCTCAACCTCTTCTTTTGTGTTTTTAGGACAAGAATACGAGGAGATCGACCGCTAGAAGGGAGGAGGGAGGTGTACCAAATGAGAGAGTCCTTCCCCATGTTGACCAAGTTCCTATTGTTGGCTTAGGGGAGGAAAATGAGGAGGTTCCTCTTCAAGAACCTCAAGTGCCTCCGGAACCTCAAGGACCTCAAGTGCCTCCTATGCCTCAAGCTCCTTTTGTTGAGGGTGATATGACTAATGCGGAGTTGAGGGCTGCCCTAATGAACTTGACCCAACTCATGACGGCTCAAGCTCAAGTTGTCAACAATCACTTTGTGGGCCAAGCTAACCTAGGAGATAGGCCCCAACCAAATGCTAGTACTCCCGCTTCTAGGATTCGGGATTTTATGAGGATGAACCCTCCTACTTTTCATGGCACTAAGGTGGATGAAGATCCACAAGGCTTCATAGATGAGGTTTTCAAGGTGGTAGATGCTATGGGTGTGACCCCTAGGGAGAAAGCGGAATTGGCCGCTTACCAACTTAAATGTTGCACAAGTGTGGTATGAGCAATGGAGGGGTGAGAGACCCTTAGAAAGAGGACCGGTGATTGGGAGGAATTCAAAGAGGCTTTCCTAGATAGATTCTTTCCTTTAGAGTGGAGGGAGAAGAAGATGGTTGAATTCATGAACCTCCGTCAAGGGGGAATGAGTGTGCAAGAGTACTCTCTCAAATTCACCCAACTCTCTAAGTATGCCCCAAATGGTAGCCAACCCTAGGGCTAGGATGAACAAGTTTGTGATGGGCGTGTCTAGCTTGGTGGAAAAAGAGTGTCGTACGGCTATGCTTCTTAATGACATGGATATCTCTAGGCTCATGGTTTATGCGCAACAAATTGAGGAGTCCAAAATTAGGGAGATAAGGCAAGAGGGTAAGAGACCTAGGTCGGATGATTCTTCTATGGGAAACAAGGATAGGGCTCCAAATCAATCTTCTCAAGGTGGTGGTCATTCCTATGAAAGGGCTAGGTGCCCTACTTGTGGCAAGCAACATGGGGTAAGTGTCTTGCCGGAACGGATGGTTGTTTTGCATGTGGTAATAGAGGCCACAAGATGAGGGACTGCCCAAACCTTAAATCAAGGGGAGAGATGTCAATCAAGCTTCCCTAGATCCTAATGCTCCCAAGAAGAACCCTTCCTATGGGATGGGGGCTAGAAATAATTAATCCGGATTTCAACTCACTTGGAAAAAAATTTTGTTGGCATTTTGAAGAAAATTGTTTGTCTTGATTTTAGTTTCAATGTGTGTAAGGCATTGTTTATGAGCATTTTTAACGTGGAGAAGGTAGTTCCTCCATAAAGGAAGATTGAGGTTGAATTTTGACTTTGTGAAAATTGGTGAAAAGTTGCCTATGTTGCTAAGTGTTGAAAGTGTAAAATGATGTTCCTTGCTAGTGGATGCTTTGATTGTTAGTGTTTTGATCATGATCTAAGTGTATTATATGATGCTAAGTGAGTCCTTGTTGTTCTTAAAATTTAAGTGTCATTCGAGGACGAATGTTATTCCAAGTGGGGGAGAATATAACGCCCAAAATGAACTAAGGTGAACTAGAGCCTCATGGTTGTTTTCTTGAGTTAATTTTAAGTTAACGGAGTTAGTTTGGTGTCCTTAGGCAGTGTGCAAAGTTGGTTAAGTTTTGGAGTTCAATCGACCAAAAACGTCTGAGTTCGGATGGTATGCCTTAGAATGTACTTGTATGTCTTGGCAGTTTGGATGAGTTTTATGTGTTCGTTTTACACGAAACATGCGTTGGATGTTCCTTAGACCTAGACGACTTAGTTTAGGGGTTTGACGTCCGGGCACGACCCCTAGGACCCACAAGGGCCCTAGATGAAGGGCCCAAGACTTGGGCAAAGTCTGCCATCAGTGGCTCACGACGCCATGGCGACGGTCCGTTGCACTCAGGACGGTCTGTCGACCCAGGGCGTCGCGAGTGACAAGAGAGTGGAACTGGACAGGCTTGAGTTGGAGCCAAGTGTTCTCGACGGGACCCATGACGGTCCGTGGTGAACGTGACGGTCCGTCGAGGAGGTCTCGCGACGAGGCCTGCCCGTGATCGACTTAAGGCTGCCAACTTGGGGTATTTATGTAAATACACCCCAAGTCTTATAAGACCCTAGGTGTATAATTTTGGTGTTTCTTAGGTTATTTAAATTAGTTTTAAACCTAGACCTAGACAAGATCCCCGCACTTCTAAATTCATCTCTCTCTCTAAAGAAACTCTCTCAAGACTCCATTGAAGGCTAGAGGTTAAGGAAGAAAGGAGGATGCTTTGGACGTATTTCTTCATCAAAATTCGTGGGTTTCTTTCTCCTAAAGGTATGGTATCCTTCTTGAATACCTTTCCATTCAAGAAGCCAACTTCCAAAATGGTTTTCAAAAAGGGGTTTTAAACTCAACTTCTTCTAAACTTTGATTTCTATTATGGGTCTTCTTGTACTAAGTTCTAATGGTTTAAATGTATTTATCTTGGTTTGAATAGATGGTTTTGATGTTAAAACTCCATGAACTCTTGTTTATGCATACTTCAATTTGACTTGAAAATGGGTTATGTGAGTATGATTTGAGTAGGTATGAATTGGGTCTTCTTGTATTTGTCATGTTGGTGTAGCTACTGTCCTAAGGGCCTTAATATGGTGAAATATTGATAAATGCTTATGGATAATGATGGTTGATTTGTTGATGAGTTGCTCTGATTCTATCATTCTTATTATGAATTGCTATTTGCGTGGTATGTCCACCTATGGTGGCGGTTGCTGAATTGAGGAACTTGATGTTACTTAGATGGTTTGAGTAATCATGCATCATTGGGTTAATAGTAAAATGAAGATATATTGGAAAATGGGTATCTGTGTTGTGTATTGATGTACTTGAATTGCATGTTTGACCTAGTTATTTAATGAAGTTATGATTATGAGAAGATGTAGAGTGTGTAGCTTGATAATCAAGGTTTAAAGTATGAGTAGAACTTGATGATAATGAAATGATGCTTATAGCAAGGTGGTGCACATGTACACACCACGTCTTTTAGATTTGTAATTATACAAGTTGAGCAAAAAAAGGGGGAGATCTGAAGGTGGACCACTTCGTGGTTGAGATGTAGTGGTCTAGTAACACACCCTCCAATTTCCTATGTGAGCTTTCTAAGATAGAATTAGCTTGAGAAAATCCCGTGTGGAGTTATCCCTAAGCCCGAGAGGATATGACGGGGAGGTGGATTGCACTTCGTTTAGTTGAGAATGTTGTAATCCAAAGTACCTCTTGCGAATGAGTACTCCTCGTTAGTAGAGGAGTGAGTGTATTAGTAGCAATCTCCTTATCCCTTAACTATGTGCCGCATAGGTGTACCTATTGGGA
>JAJJBR010002405.1:0-23268 GCA_022817965.1 Solanum lycopersicoides
ACCCTTCAAGATTTGACTGAAGCTTTTCTGTTCTTTTCCTTTTTCTCATTTTCCTTCGTGTTCAAATTGTAAGGCTTGAGCATGTTAAACTTAATCTTTCTTACTACTGTTATTTTCTTCTGTTTGTTATGACTAGATATCAGCCATGAGTCATATTTTTCTCGTTGATAAATTTTTCTATGTCTACATACATATAGATTAGTCTTTATCGGTTGAGATTTCTTTACTCGAGCTTTTTCCTTAATTCTGTTTAATGTTTATTGTTCGGCTCCATTACTTATAGTATATTGTAGGCTCTCATTACAGTTTTAAAGTGATGCATGAGCTCAAGCATTTGATCGGAGTCTCTGCGGGTTGATCTTGTGATAGCATATGAAATTTGTCTATTATACATTTAGTACCAACATATTGCTTCAGCATAAATTTTGCGTGACATAATGTCTTGTTGACTTTGGTTTGATTATTCTTTCAATATACAGTATACCATCAATCTTTTGAAATAAATTTATAATTAATCTTAGTACTGTAGAGCTTATCATCCAGTGCTAGTGCTTGTATTTGAAAAAATGATAATAATAAATATTGGTTAAAATAAAATGAAAAGAGGATATGTTATTAATCTTGTTTATAGAATGTTCACTAAAAAATAGATTTTAATATCTTGCATATTAAATTAGTGGTATGCCTTTCTCCGTAGGCCCTCGGGATTTAGGAATGAGTTTAGTTTTGTTCATTCATTACACGCCTTGATTTCATTATATGAGCTTATACTAACTTCGTTCTTGTTTTCCCTATCTGTGAAATTTGTCCGAGTTCACTATTGAACTCCCATTTTCTCCTCGCCTTTCGAGACGAGCCATAAAGGCTCAAGCTACTTTATCGAGTCTCCCACTCCAAAATCGACGAACAGGTCCCGAAATCTAAAAGGATTAAAAAAAAGTCGAAGAAGCGGAATTGGAAGACCCTTTATGTTTCATATTTTTTTGTATTTTTATTTTGTAATGGGCTTAAGCCCTTGTCGTCTTTTACTTTTTCTGTATTTACTTTGTATTATTGTTTGCTTAGTCTAGGACAGGTATGAAAGAAAGAAAATGGGTCAAAAACCCAAAACAGGTGGGTCCAAAATTCCGATCAAGGCGGACAGAGACCCGGATTTGGACCCAAATCTCTTTCCCTCTCTCTCTTTACTTGCTTTTAATTACTTATCTGCTTATTTGTCGTTAGTTTAAAGTTAGAAAAATCCGAATTCCCATAGAAGGCCGCGATATTTTAATAACTTAAAATTGAATCAAGTTTTTTAAAAAAAAAAAAAAAAAAAAAAAAAAAAAAGGAAAAAAAAATTCAAGTTAGGTGTTTCACTTAAGTAAAAGTTAGACATTGATTTTCAAACAACTCTAAAAAATATTTTTTATCGCAATTGTAAGCCTTAGCCAAATAGTTAGTTGTCGGATAACCGTAAGTTAGCGGAACGTCTTAGGTGCTTTCAAAACCTTCCTAAGACGTTAATATGAATCCCGAACCCTTTTAAAATGTTTTCATTAGCTTTTCTGTTTAAAGTCTTTTGAAAGCAAAAGTTTCTTAATTTTCTCAAAATTAAGTGGCGACTCTAAAAAATCAAAAACTTTTATAAAAAAGGTCTTTTTCGATAAAACAATATGACGACTCCGCTGGGGATTTGGAGGATTCTAACCTTAAAACTAACATTATTTGGCTATTTGTGATAAATTGTTTAATTGTTTAGTTTATTTTTTAAATTGTTGCACTTTCATGGCATATTTCCGCCAAACGGCAAATAGTATGCATTAGGAAAACGGAAGTTACGTGGCTTTCCACGGCTTCTTTCAAAATACACAAGAGTTTCATTTGGAAGTATCAAACGAATAGTTGGAATGCGGTCATCCGACGTCGTTTGATAGCTTCACCCCGTTTTTGTCCGACTCGGGTAACCGTCAACTTGAAAACTATTCTAGTAAGCCTAAGTTAGAGCGAAACCAAAACCGAAAATTAAGCATTAGCCTGAGACGGCTTAATACCCAAGACGTATTAAGTCCATTTAGTAGAAAACCGCCAAAAATCGTGTCTAAGGTCTTCGACCTCACGACACATCATTTTATGTGACATTTGAATGATGTACGTGTTGAAAACCAATTTGGGGTGGGTAAACCTAACTAGCTTCTGTTTTGTAGATATGGATCGTTTTCCAAAATTCGACATGATCATAGCGGCACCACTCCAACTCAAAATGTGGCATGACAATCTCGACGGTGATCATAAAAGGACCCTCAACAAATATGTGGGCGCTCTAACAGAATTGATCAACATGAATGGTTGGCCTGAATTGGTTGAGGTCCTTACAGGCTATTGGGATAATCAACGAATGGTGTTTCGATTCGGAACCGCCGAAATTACCCCAACTTTGGAGGAAATTCGAGATTGCATAGATACGGTAGGCACTGGGATAGAAAGGAGAGCAAGAAAACAAGAAGACATTTTTATCCCTAACAAGCCATCTGTAGAAAATATTGCGGACTGGCTCGGATTGGGGAAAGACTTCACTTACTGGTGTCAAGATTCCCATATAGCGTTTAGAGATCTGTACATCCGATTTGGACATGCAAGCTTCTACGCCACCTACAACCGAGAGTTCAAGATCTCCTACAGAGAATGGAACGACATTCGTCCCCTAGCATTTGCCGTAGCGTTGTTGGGAACGATGGTCTTTCCACATGGTCCAAGTCTGAGCATCAATACCCGAGTAATAACACTCGCGCACACTTTGTTCGAAGGGTATACGCACCAAGGAATAACGAAGTACTACCCTATAGCTCCGGTCATCTTGTCAGATATGTATCGAGCCTTAGGAAAATGCAAAGAAGGGCATCGATACTTCCAAGGATGCAACCTACTTCTTCAGTGGTGGATTCTCAGCCACTTGGCAAAGGGTGCTGGGACTCAGGAACTACACACGCTCGACAAAAAAACACCCTCAAAGACTTGAATGACATGCTTTATTGGCGGAATATGGGTAATCGGAGAACAAGGGGAAGATGGGCTCAGATTTTCTCCGAATTGAGAGAAGAAGATCTCCAATGGATGCTGGACCGCTTCATCTCCAAAGAAGTCATTGTAGAGAGCCGCAGACAAATTGTATTCCCTCTGCCAGGTATTCGAGGAATTCGCCTTACGCACCCTTTCGAGTCTTACGTCAGTTGGGGAGGAGGCAAACTCTGCCTAAAGATGCGTACTATGGCGTCTATGTATACGATATCGGAGACGATAGGGTGCATGACGTAACTGAATTGTTCAGAGAATGGAAAGGCGCCAAGTGGCTTGACAAAACTACCATCGCTCCAGATCGATTCAATGCTGGGTATGATGAGGGTTACAAAGAATGGCTGAAAAAAGACATACAAGGTATCTCCTTCTCAGCCCCGCGCAGCTTTCGCAGCGTGACTAACAAGGAAGCCAAGGCAGTGGCTGAGCTATGAGAGATAAAGAAAGAGGCTCAAGAAGTATACGCTAAATTTGTCGAGAACCAGGATACCTTGAGAGGACGACTCAAGAGGTAAAAAGATTGAGGCGTAGTTATGATGATTTCGACACTTGGATCGAAGAGAAGATTGAGAAGATGCGATATAAAAGCTTGGAAGACAAGGGACGCCTGGGTGAAGGATTCTTGCTGATGCTAAAATACATGTTTCAGCAATACAAGACTCAAGGAGACGGTGACGGAGCAGGACCATCAGGCACAGCATAGAGGATTTCGCCCCTGTGTGGGTTTTTTATATCTGTATGTATGTTGTTTTTTAGACCCTGCGTGGGCCTACCTTATCGCACTTTCAAATGGCCCCTGCGTGGGTTTGTTTTTAATGTTTTGTCCTTTTTTCCCTTTGTGAACATTATTATTCGTTTGTGAATTTTATCTTGGGGGGAATTGATTATTTGGTTCAACTTTACGCGTACATCATTCAAATGCGCTAGGCCTACCCTTGGCACAAAAGGGTCCCCCTGTACGTTTTAGGACGCGATATATGTGTATTTAACTGCTTATGTGTTTGTTGCTATGAATGAGGATATCGAAAACACTTTCAGAAATTTCCAAAAATAATACATAAAATATAAGAAGTCACTGTTAAAAATGTCCGACCAAAATTTCCGAGTCTTAAGTTTCTCACTCAAAAGACATCTCTCATACGACAAATCCTAAACATTACTCTATTGTCTCAGGAAAAGCAAATCACTGTTATGGATAAGGGTAAGAATATCCAGATGAGGCTCACTGGAGAGGAGTTACAAAGAAAGATAGAACAAATCACACGAAAGATTCAAGAGGTCAGAGAGGAGGGGCTTAGGGTCGAAGTTGCCACGTCAGTCTACAAAGCTGCGACTGCGACACTGGACGAAGAATTGATGTCAAAAGAAAAGAGGAAGAAAAGTATTGAGGAAGAAAAGAGGATCTAAGCCAAAAATTGGACATGCTTCGATTACAAATTCAAGAAAGAGAGGCAAGAGAAGCGGAGATAGATTCGGAAACCGCGAGTCTGTTGGCCAAAAATGTGTCACTAGATGAAGAACTGAAAGCGGAAATGACGGAATTCATCGCTATGAAGAAAGGATGTCGGCATTAAGGAAGAAGAACAAGGCGTTCCACCATGACATGATAGACAAACTTCAAAAATGCGCGGAAAATACTCTATCCGTGAGCAAGGGGCCAATAGTGGTCCCGACAACGCTCACCCGAATTGACTGAGGAGGACGACGGTGAGGAAATCGTCTACAAGCCTCCATTTCTGGTCGTCTGAAAGGAAGAGAGTGACGCTGCAACAAGAAAGAAATGACTAACGTGTCATCATCATGTTATGTTTTAAGAATTTCAATGTTGTCTTTCAATTTCCTTGTAACCGTAATGAAAGAATGAATGAAAGTATTTTATCCCGAACTCGAACTACGTTGGGCCTGAATTCTCCTTGAGAGATACGTAGGCAGCCTTCCAAGGCCCGGCCCCTATCTTTTAAAAATTTTCATTCGTTCTTTTCATATTACAAGAGGATACAAAGATCAGATCAACGGACGTCAGAAAGCAGCTGCAAGAAGACCTTAGCTCAACGCGATTTGGCCTTTCTGAGACAGTGTCAAACTAAAAGAGCAAGCAAATTCCTGCTTGTAAAAAAAAAAAAAAAAAACTGTTTTCGTCCTTACTCGTGGGTTGAAGATGTCCTCAAACATAGCAACCTGTGTGTTTACCTGCTCTATGTGTGATATTATGTGTTTTGTATTCTGAGTCCAAACTGACAAATCTGCCTTTGAGTTGTTTTCCTCCTCAGGTATTTTGAACTGATCTGTGTCGATTAAGCTGGCAGATCATCCTTACTTCACCAGATCAAAAGGTCCCGCAGATTCCTTCCCAGGGCAAAGTTCTGACAAAGGAAAGACAGTTATGGGAGATAATAGCGAGGAAGTTGGTCTTACTGATGTTGTGGTGGCTCAACCTACCATAGCAGACCAAAACGAGTTAATTCTGCAACTGATGCAGCAGATCGCGGAGATGAGGGTAGAATTGCAAAGAAGGTCGGATCTGCCTCCGCCAGGTTTTGCTACAGAAGGAAGGCCTCCTATCTACTTTCCTTCCTCGAACGTGGATCCATCTCAGACCGTGCCGCTCGCTCAGAATCCCCCTACTATAGACCTAACTACCCAAAAAACCCAATATGCTTCCGCATCTTATCAAACTCCACCACCTCCTCAGAATAACCACCCCCAAATGCCTTCTCATCTTCAAAATACCCAACCTCAATCCGCTCCACCACCGCAAAATCAAAGTCAAAATCTGAATCAGAACACTTCTAATCCTCAGGCATCCCACCATCATTTAAATCAAAACACCAACCCTCAGACTTACCCCCAAAATTACCAAGCTGCTCAAAACGCCCAGAGTCCTTCCATAGCTCCACCCTTGCCTAAAAGAACCACTTTCCAAATCCCTGTCCACGCTGAGCACGACGTGCACGGTTCTGAGTTGGACCACTATGAGGAACAGGAAAGAGAGTGGAGGGCGAAAGAAGAAGCAAAAGTAGACATAAAAGAGGAGATCAAGAAGGCCATGAAAGAGCTTCAATGCGTCCCCGATGCTACTGGACTTAACTACGAAGATTTATGCATTCACCCGAGTCTGGACCTTCCAGAAGGTTTCAAGATCCCGAAGTTTGATACCTTCGGAGGAGTGGGCAACCCTATGGCCCATCTAAGAGCCTACTGTGACCAGCTCGTGGGAGTTGGAAGGGACGAAGCTTTGCTGATGCGGCTTTTCAGCCGAAGTCTGTGTGGAGAAGCTCTTGAATGGTTCACCTCGTCCGCAACTCGACAATGGCCCAGCTGGAATGCTCTGGCAAAAGACTTCATCGAGCGATTTGCTTATAATGTAGAAATCGTTCCTGATCGCTACTCTTTGGAGAAGATGAAGCAGAAGTCTACTGAGAGCTACAGAGAATTCGCCTATAGATGGAGGAAGGAAGCGGCGAGAGTGAGACCGCCCATGTCTGAAAAGGAAATCGTTGAAGTGTTCGTGCGGGTGCAAGAACCCGAATATTATGACAGAATTATGTTGCTCGTTGGAGCGAAGTTTGCTGAAATAGTGAAGATCGGTGAGCCTATTGAAGACGGTTTGAAAACAGGGAAAATAGCTCGTGTAGCCGCATCACCTGGGTCTTCAGGGTTTTTGAAGAAGAAAAGAGAGGAAGTTGCCGCTGTCTCGTATGGGGAAGAAAAACCCCAGAAACTCGTCACATTCCCAAGATCGTTCCAGGCCTTCCCCAAAATCTCACCAAGCCTACTACCCGCAATCCAATCATCCCAATAACCATAATACTACCCCCACCTATCCAAACGCTCAAGTTCCGTTGTACCAGAGTCCACCCCTTAATCTCCAAAATCTTTCCCCCATATACCCAAATTACCCTCAACCTTACCAGATTCCATCCCCTTATCAGAATATTGCTCCCAACTGTGCCAATGTCGAGCTACCGAGCACCATCACCCGTTTATCAAGTCCAAGCTCCATTATATCAAAACCCTCTCCCGAATTACCAAGCTCCATCGCCAAATTATCAAACAAACCCTTATCCTAGAAGCCAAGCTCCTCGTCCGAATACCCGAAATTATCAGCAGGTGCCTCCCCCTCAGCAAAGTGGTTATGACCCTTCCCGACCCAGATTTGAAAAAAGGCCCCCAAGGAACTTCACTGCACTTGCTGAAAGCCGGACCAAACTATTTGAGAGACTAGCCGCGGCTGGATACATCCACCCTGTGGGTCCCAAGCCCGTGGATGTCAATTCAAAGTTCTACAAGCCAGATCAAAGATGTGCTTATCATTCCAACAGTGTTGGACATGACACAGAAGATTGTATCAACCTTAAGCATAAAATCCAGGATCTGATCGATCAGGAGGTAGTTTCTCTCCAACCGGCGGCGCCAAATGTCAATACAAACCCGTTGCCGAATCATGGAGGTGGCAATGTTAATATGATTGAAACGGATGAAGACGGGTGTGGAACAAAGATGATTACCCCCATTGTGCATGAGGACTTGGAAAGGGCTGTCGCTTCTTTAAGCGTCAAAGAAAGAAGAGAGTTCGTTATTTTGACACCTACAAAGGTTGTTGCCTTGGTGCCGTCAGAAACTCTCGTCAACCTAAGTTTGTTATTGTGCTAAGGCATGACCAGGTCTGGAAGGTGTTACACTCCTGACGAGCTTGCTCTCGGAGGACAGAAGAAGGACCAGGCTAAGAGGCCGATAAGCGAGGGAGAAGCGGAAGAATTCTGGAGAAGGATGCAACCAAAGGATTATTCCATCGTCAAACATTTAGAGAAGACCCCGCCTCAGATCTCCGTGTGGGCCCTGTTGATGAGTTCTCAACCACATAGGCGGGCCTTAATAAAAGCTCTCGATGACACATACGTACCCTCAGGTACAAGTAGTGATAACGTGGCTGCCATGATTCATCAAGTTATTCGAGGGCACCGAATCAGCTTTTGTGACGATGAGCTGCCTATTGAAGGGAGGTCACATAACAAGGCGCTACACATCACTGTGATATGTCGTGAGAAGGTCATAAATCGTGTCTTGGTAGATGACGGATCCGGCTTAAATATTTGTCCATTGTCGACACTGAAGCAGTTACGTTTTGACTTGGGAAAGTTGGAGCAAAACCAAGTCAACGTAAGGGCTTTTGATGGGGTCCAAGAGATACCTTGGGAGCGGTAAATCTGGTCATCCAAGTGGGTCCGGCAGAGTTCAGCACACAGTTCCAAGTCTTAGATATTGATACAAGTTACAACCTTCTTCTGGGAAGGCCTTTCATTCATATGGCTGGAGCTGTGCCTTCTACTTTGCATCAGATGATGAAGCTCGTTTTGAGAAATGAAGAGTTGGTTATTCGTGGTGAAGGGAATCGCTCTGGTAGACAGGCGCCGATTATTGATGAAGTGTCTCGGGGTACCGATTTCTATACAGTGGAGCTGGTAAATGCCACTGGCGAGGATTTGGCCACACAGCCTCATATGCCTGCCGTGTATAAGATGATAGCCACTGTGATGCTGCAGAATGGTTTTGAACCAGGTGTTGGATTAGGAAGAAATTTCCAAGGAATTATTGAGCCTATTCCGGTCCCCGTCAAAGGAGCTAGATATGGTTTGGGGTACGTCCCCACAGATGATGATTTGAAGCTGAAAAAGAAGATTGATCAAGCATTAGCTAAACCAATCTCTCATCTATATCAATCATTCCCAGTTCGTGAGCATGCAGAGGAGGAGAACCTGGGGAAGGAATCTGTGGCCTTTTTGAAGAGATAGATGCTATTATTGAAGAAGAGGTCGAGCTGACAGGATTCCATGATGCTGAGCCCGGAGAGACGCTGCAGAACTGGACCTCCACGCCCATCCTGGTCTCCCAAACTCCTTGGTAGAAGGGCATCATTTTATGCATGTTTTAATCGGTGGTAGTCCAGAAGAGGCCCGAGACCCGCCATTTTGCATTTTAACTATTTGAACTTTAAATTCCCGTCGTGATATTCAAAAAGGCAATATGGCTCTGCCATGGCCAAAGTTTGCATTGTTTTTCAATTTTTATGAAAGCCTCTTTTATTTTTTAATTTGGTTTATTTAATCATCTGTCATGCTTTGATTTTCTAACTTCGTTTATTTATGGTTTCAGTAAGGTAAATTTTAAATCTGCCAATGTCATGTCATGTCACGAGCTGAATGAACAAAATGAGGCAGGTGATGATGAGGTTGATGATTACGGAGAGGAAAGTGAGGAACCAGAGTATGTTGCCAAGGAATTTCGTCAGTTTGAAAATCAGTATAAACCAAATTTAGAAGAAACTGAAACGGTAAACCTGGGCAACCAAGAGTGTGTCAAAGAGGTTAAAATCAGTATTCACTTGAGTGAGGATCAAAGGAAAGGACTGATTCACTTGCTTGATGAGTACATTGATGTGTTCGTTTGGGAAGTCAGTGACATGCAAGGGTTGAGTACCGATGTGGTGTCTCACAAATTACCGATTAATCCAGGGTTTGAGCCGGTGAAGCAAAAAACTCGGAAGTTCAAGCCTGAGTACAGTTTAATGATTAAAGAAGAGATCACCAAGCAGATTGAGTCTCGGCTAGTAGAAGTGACTCAATACCCAACATGGTTGGCCAACGTTGTTCCGGTCGCTAAAAAAGACTGGAAAATCAGAATTTGTGTCGATTACAGGGATCTCAACAAAGCCAGTCCTAAAGATAATTTTCCGTTGCCGAATATTCATATTTTGATTGGCAACTGTGCCAAACATGAGATGCAGTCATTTGTGGACTGTTATGCAGGTTATCACCAAATTTTGATGGATGAAGAAGACGCGGAAAAGACAACTTTTATTACACCGTGGGGTGTATATCACTACAGAGTGATGCCATTTGGCCTCAAGAATGCTGGTGCTACCTATATGAGGGCTATGACTACCATATTTCATGACATGATTCATAAGGAGATTGAGGTATATGTGGATGACGTCATAATCAAGTCCCGCGAGAGTTCGGACCACTTGATGCATTTGAAGAAGTTCTTTGATCGTTTGCGTCATTACAACTTGAAGTTAAATCCCGCCAAATGTGCTTTTGGGGTACCAGCTGGCAAGTTGTTGGGGTTTATAGTCAGTAGAAGGGGTATCGAGCTCGATCCTTCTAAGATTAAAGCAATTCAAGAGTTACCTCCGCCGAAGACGAGAAAAGAGGTGATGAGTTTCTTAGGTAGGTTGAACTACATTAGTCGATTCATAGCTCAATCAACCGTGGTGTGCGAGCCTATCTTCAAGCTGTTAAAGAAAGACGCTCCGACGAAGTGGACTAAAGAGTGTCAGACTGCTTTTGATGCAATCAAGAATTATATATCAAATCCGCCAGTATTGGTTCCTCCGCGAGAAGGGAGTCCTTTGTTGCTATATTTGTCCGTATCAGATAGTGCATTCGGATGCGTGCTTGGTCAACACGACGAGACAGGGAAGAAGGAAAGAGTTATTTATTACATAAGCAAAAAGTTTACCCCATATGAGTCTCGTTACACTCTCTTGGAGAGAACATGCTGTGCTTTGACTTGGCTTGCTCAGAAATTGAGGCACTACTTGTCTTCTTATACTACATACCTCATTTCCAGAATGGACCCATTGAAGTATATCTTCCAAAAGGCGATGCCAACAGGAAAGTTAGCTAAATGGCAAATGTTGTTGAGTGAATTTGATATTGTGTATGTGACTCAGAAGGCAATAAAGGCACAAGCCTTGGCTGATCATCTTGCAGAAAATCCTGTTGATGAAGAGTATGAACCGCTCAAGACTTATTTTCATAATGAAGAAGTGTCATTTGTGGGTGAAGAGATTTCTGAAGCATATCCTGGTTGGAGATTATTCTTTGATGGAGCAGCAAATCACCAGGGAAAAGGTATTGGGGCAGTTCTAGTGTCAGAATCTGGTCAGCACTATCCCATGGCAGCTAAGCTCCGATTTAATTGCACGAACAACATGGCCGAATATGAAGCTTGTGTTCTTGGTTTGAAAATGGCCATCAATATGAATGTCTACGAGTTGCTCGTCATCAGAGATTCAGACTTGTTGATTCATCAAGTTCAAGGAGAGTGGGCCATGAAGAACCCAAAGATTATACCATACGTACAATATGTACAGAAGTTATGCAAGAGATTTCGTAAGATAGAGTTCAGACATACTCCTAGGATACAGAATGAGTTGGCCGATGCCCTTGCCACCATCGCGTCAATGCTTAAACATCCGGATACTGACTATATTGATCCACTGGATATAGAGTTGAGAGAACATCCAGTTCACTGTTCACATGTTGAGGCAGAACCTGACGGTTTACCTTGGTATTTTGATATAAAGAAGTATTTGGAGTCTGGAACTTATCCTGAAGATGCAACATCCAACCAAAAGAAGTCGATACGCCGCATGACTCTCAATTTCTTTCTAAGTGGAGAAGTCCTTTATAAGAGAACTCCGGATTTGAGTCTTCTAAGATGTGTCGATGCTGTTGAAGCTGCGAAGCTTATTGAACAAATACATGCTGGAGTTTGTGGAACGCATATGAATGGGCTCACCTTGGCAAGGAAAGTCCTTCGAGCCGGTTATTTTTGGATGACTATGGAGACTGATTGTTGCAAGTTTGTGCAGAAGTGTCATAAGTGTCAAGTACATGGCGATTTGATACGAGTTCCTCCTCACGAACTTAATGCTATGAGTTCACCTAGGCCGTTTGTAGCTTGGGGTATGGATGTCATCGGTCCGATAGAGCTATCCGCTTCTAATGGACATAGATTCATCTTGGTTGCCATTGACTACTTCACCAAGTGGGTGGAAGCAGCTTCGTACAAGTCGGTCACCAAGAAAGTTGTAGCTGATTTTGTTCGCAACAATCTAATATGCAGATTTGGAGTGCCAGAATCCATCATTACAGATAACGGTGCAAATCTCAATAGTCACCTGATGAGAGAGATATGTGAGCAGTTTAGGATTACTCACCGAAACTCAACCGCTTATCGTCCGCAAATGAATGGAGCTGTAGAGGCTGCCAATAAGAATATTAAGAAGATTCTGAGGAAAATGATTGATAATCACTGAGGTTGGCATGAGATGTTGCCATATGCTTTATTGGGTTATCGAACGACTGTCAGAACGTCGACTGGAGCTACTCCATACTTATTAGTATATGGAACAGAAGCAGTCATACCCGCCGAAGTTGAAATACCGTCTTTGAGAATTATCCAAGAAGCTGAGTTGAGTAATGCTGAATGGGTTAGCAAGAGAATTGATCAGTTAACTTTGATTGACGAAAAGAGAATGGTTGCCGTTTGTCATGGTCAGTTGTACCGACAGAGAATGGTTCGTGCTTTCCACAAGAGAGTCAGAGCTAGAATTTTTGAAATCGGTCAATGGGTCCTTAAGCGCATTTTTCCTCATCAAGACGAGTACAAAGGAAAATTCGCACCAAATTGGCAAGGACCCTACGTGGTTCGTAAAGTATTATCTGGAGGTGCATTGGTCCTGTCGGAGATGGACGGCACCGCGTGGCCAAAACCGATCAACTCAGATGCTGTCAAGAGATACTACGTGTAAAGCTTAGTTTGCATTTCTGTCATTTCCTTGTATGCATTCTATTTTGCTTGTATTTGTTTTGTCTAAAATCTTATCCCTCTTGTAATGAACTACGTCTGACCTGAATTCTCAAAAATGAGATACGTAGGCGGCCTATGTCGGCCTCGGTCACCCCTTTATCCCCTTTAAATATTCCTTTGCTTTGAACTACGTTCGACCTGAATTCTCAAGAATGAGATACGTAGGCGGCCTATGTCGGCCTCGGTCGATTTCCTTTGTAATTTTCTTATCTTAGTCAGCCTTTGAGGGGGAACTACGTTTGACCTGATTCCTGCCTCAACGGGATACGTAGGCGCCACAAGAGTTCGGTCATGTTCCCATAAGATTTCTCTTCCTCTTTACAATAGAAACTGGGACAGAATTTTTGAGAGGGACTCAAAAATTCTCTAGAAGAAGATTTTTCCTCAACAAGCCAAGACTGAAGGTATTTGGAGATTTGCAACTAGGACAGAAATTTTGAGGATGGCCTCAAAATTTCAAACATGGGTTTATCGACAATCTAGAGTGACTCTGAATACTCCTCATCGCATAATCATATATACCTCCCAATCATCAAGCTCAGAAAAGTTCGATGAGCCTGATGTGACATGACACTTGGCAGTGACCTTTTCAAAATTCACTTTTCAAAAGTTTATTTTCTTAAAGATTTTCTTTTTATGTTTTATTTGTTTTGGCATAAATATACTGTCTTGTCTATCAAGAGTCGGGAGATCTGGAAAACAACCAGAGATAGCAGGACGAGGAGCGGGCAATTGAAGAATCAACACAGATCAGTTCATTTTTAAAACTAACAATTTTTCTGTGGATGTAGGTTTTTGCTTTGAGATCAGCAGATTCCTCCGATCGATAAATACGGAGAAGTCAAGGGAGGAGAAAACTCTCCCAAAATTAATAGTTTTCCTAGATTGCAGGAACCATGTTATATTGCTGACGTCGAAGACTTGGGAATATGATTTGTTTATTTCAGTCAATTCCCAACAACATGAAGTTTCTAAGGAACTTCAAGCTAGATTCGAAGGTGAATCAAGCGAGGAAGAGTTTACGGTTGCCGTAAAAGACGTCATTTGCATCATAATGTCAGATATGATATATACATTACCCGGAAGGTTTATTTACTTTATTGTCGATCGAGATGTTACATTACCCCGAGGGGTCATTTATATTGTTGCCGATCAAGACGATATACTATCCGAAAGCAATTTTACCATTATCGTCAATTAAGACGACATAATTATCCAGAAGATACTCAGAAGATCGCTACGTTGCTCGATTTAAGCACTATCTTCATTTGGTACCAAGGATGACATCAAGATTTAATCACAAGAGGATATTTATGCATTGCAGAAGATCATGCATCGCGAATCAATATTCATGCATCACGGAAGAACATGCATCGAGAGTTAATATTCATGCATCGCGGAAGATCATGCATCGCGAGTCAATACTCATGCATCGCGGAAGATTCATGCATCGCGAGTCAATATTCATGCATCGCGGAAGATCATGCATCGCGAGTCAATATTCATGCATCGCGGAAGATCATGCATCGCGAGTCAATGCTCATGCATCGCGGAAGATCATGCATCGCGAGTCAATAATCATGCATCACGGAAGATCATGCATCGCGAGTTAATAATCATGCATCGCGGAAGATCATGCATTGCGAGTTAATATTTATGCATCGCGAGAAGATTTCATGCCTCGTAGAAATTTACACATCGCAAGAAGATTTCATACCTTGCAAAATTTATGCATCGCGAGAAGATTTCATCCCTCGCAGAAATTTATACATCGCAAGAAAATTTCATACCTTGCTGAATTTATACATCGCGAGAAGATTTCATCCCTCGCAAAAGTTTATATATCGCAAGAAGATTTCATACCTTGCGGAATTTATGCATCGCGAGAAGATTCCATCCCTCGCAAAAGTTTATATATCGCAAGAAGATGTCATACCTTGCGGAATTTATGCACCGCGAGAAGATTCCATCCCTCGCAAAATTTACGCATCTCGGGAAGATATTCATACCCCGCAAGTAATCATGCACTACCAGAGTAGAAGTCGTGCATTTCAAGAAGAATATTCATTTATTGGCATCAACTGCACTCTTTTATTTATGATAAGAGTAAACAACATGAAGAGTACATCGACATCAAGAGAATCATCAGCACTACATCATCTTTCATTTCATGTTGACATCAACATGAAGAGTACATTGACATCAAAAGAAATATCAGCATTGCATCATCATTTATTTATTTTTGATATCAAGTGAAGAGTACATTGGAGATTACATTGCAAACACAAGACATAAGCTTTATTTGCTTTACGTCAAACCGATCGAGTTGACGTCAAATTAAGGAGGAGAACAATTAAGTGTCGACACGGTAAAAGACGCTATCTCCATTTGAATTACATTTTTTAAGCTGAAGGGTTTTATCTCAGTCTTTGTCGAGAGCTTCCGAAAGGATGAATTCTCCAAAACATACCACAGGTGTGGACGACATCAAAAGGGATGCAGCACAACGTGGAACTTTTTCTTAGCAGCGAACCGGGACATAGTCCAAAGAGGAGTGTCAAACTCTTAGGACGCGAGCAGAGGAGCGACTTCCACCACAATCAAACCACACCCCTATCTGAAGGCATGTGGGTTTTTCTCTATTTTGTCAGTTTCGATTTTGCATCCGGAATTTCGGTCTGCCGGAAGCAAGTTTCCAATCTGAGTGACAATACGCCAAGGGCTTTGGAAATTATGTCCGTGTAAATTCTTAATTATGAGTGTGAAGCGCGCCACATTCATGACTAAGAGGTTGCAAGCCTCATTTTCTTACTCAATTTTATTTGTCACTATTCCAGAACCAAAGGTTATCTAGCATAATAGATTTCCTTTTCAACCGATCGAGTCAAACTACAAACAGCCTGATTCCTAGGTTTAAGGATATGTAGGCGATCTCAATTTTGAAAACTCGGCTGTATTCCAATATTCGCCCTAAAATCCTATTCCCGAGCATTTCGATCCCTTCATAATCCGGTATCGAGATGACTTTTGAATTTTCTCAAATCGTGTGTTAAATCAAGCTTACCGAACTACAAGTGGCCTGAATTCTCATATAGCCTGAGATATGTAGAAAAACCCATTTTTGGGGTTCGGCCATGATTCCTAAAGTCCGTATCAAATCCCTTTCCTAAAAGAAGGTGTGGTTGGTCAAAATTGAGTGGTCAATTTCATTTTCCTTGAGTTGCTGGCATCGACTCAAGTAAAATGAGGGACAGTTGTTGACACCAAATTTTGACCCTCCTCGATGTTAATTAATTCTCGAGCCTCTTAATTTCCGAACGAGTTGAAACAATTGAAGTTATAAAATTCAAAGCTTTGTTTCAGTCATTTGTTAAAGTTGTGTTAAGCCGTCTTATAATCTTTAAAGTGCAATGCACACACACATATATATAAATATACATATATATATATATATATATATATATATTAACACACGTATTTTTATTTTATAAAATATCCAAAAATTGTATCAAATTTTATTTTATTTTTATTTTTTTTAATTCCACTTAGCGCTTTATTAAACTAATTTTAGTAGTTTGTAGTTTGATTCCTTAGTTTATAATGAAATTTATTGGTTTGCTTTGCTAATATATTTTGTTTATATATAATTAGTTTATTTTAAGAATATGGGAAAATCGTTTCAAAAAAAGATATTGAATTTTACTTAACATCTTTATTAAATTAATTTTGTCTAAATGGTTAGTTCGCATTTTCTAGTCTTTGATTATAACTAAGTTAACTATTTTATCTCTTTAAATTTTAAGAGGTTCGACGATTAATTAAATGCCAATCCAAGTTACTAAAATTTAATTTTGGTTACGCTTTAAATTCATTTGGCTGCAATGAATGGGCCAAATTCAAAAGTTCTTCTCCTCCCAGACGAGTTGGGCCCAAATTCAGTCCAAATTTTTCTATTCCAGCCCACTTTTAACAACCCAGCCCAACCCACCATCTCCTCAAACCCGATCCGGTCCAAGCTCCTTTCTCTTTCAGCAAAAGGAAGACCCAGAAAGCGTACAAATTCCCTGCACGCGACGTCTTCCAGCAATGAACAAACGGCGTCCAAATTCACAGCAAGCAGCGCCTACTCTCTCAACGCCAACACACAGAAACCGTCCTGGCGTCTGCGGGTACAACGGTACCCTGCGCCTTTTTGTTTTCTTCTTCCCATCACTTTCAAGCTCGTACGGTTTGCAGCAGCAAGGACAGCACGCATTTCGTCCTCTTCGCTCGAGATCGTGCCACGTCGAAGCTCAAGGACGATGGGGTTCATCTAGCCGTCTATTCCCCATTCCCGTTTGGGAATCTGTTGAGATTTTCAGAAAAGGGGTTGATTCCATTTTGAGGGGGGGGGGGGTTTGGTTTTGAAATTTGAATGAATTGGAGGGTTGTTTAGAGATTTCACAAGAATTTCAAAACCCTAATGTTCCCTCTATATAAGTTCGTTTTCTCTTCCATTTTAAGGGGAGACGATTTTAAGGGAGAGAAATTTTTGGAGGCTAGAAATTTTAGTTAAGGGCTGGAGGTTGAAGATTTTTGAGAAATCTTCAGCTGGAAATTTTAGCAGAAGCAGTAAACAAAAAAAAAAGAAAGAAAAATTCCTTCATAAATTCCTTCGAACTCAAAGAACTTACTGGAAATTTTCCTTTAGTTCTCTATATGCTGGTCGTGCCCAGGATCGAGTGGTGGTGAAGCCGTCCTCTTCGCTTGAGTTTCCGTCCCTGTTCACTGCCCTAGTGAAGGTAAAATCGCTTTGCGAATTCTCACTCGTTTGACAGATGTTTCACTTAATAAATTGAGATTACTCGTTGATTCCTAGCCCCCCCCCTCTCCCCCTTTATTTTATTTTTTTTCATTTTGTTCGTGTCTTCTGTGACCTATTGCTGTTGGTTTGTTGAAAACTTTGTTTGGTTCGTGATGAGGTATCCCAGTTGATCGACATGTGAAGTTTTTCCTCGTATAAGTTGCTCATTCCCAACGACTATGGAGATTGTGAATAATGCACTAGTCTTTCGATTCTGTTTCCTAAGGTTCAAATGATATTAGCTTGCTATTGGTTTTTCTCGTAAAGCATCTCGAAAGTTAGTGTTAATTTCTAGGAGTTATATGATAAATAAGTATGAGTAAGTCTTTGTGCATTCTTGAAACCGCTTTCCAAGCTTTAAAATTGTTGAAATTCCTCATTTTACTTTGTCAGTATTCTCTTTAGCTGCTATGTTTTCAAGGAACGTGAATAAAAGATTTTGCGACAGTATACAGGCAGCGATTTGTATGTCTGAATATGAGTGCTACTTTCTTTTGCGATTAACCTAGAGGCTGTAAGGCTGTTGACTTGTACCTGGACCCGCTATCAATTTTTGTTGACATGTTTTGTTCTACCTTAATGCTTTCCGTCTATCATTCGGCTCTAGTCTGTCTTGATTGTTCGATTTCAAATATAAGTAAGGGAAAAGAAGGGTTCAAATCTTTTGATATATATGACTGTTTCGTGGCGTTGTTCGCATTGGTTTAACTCGAGAGAGGAGTTGAATGTGGCCTTTTGGGATAACAAATCTAGTAGATTTTACTTAGTTGCTTGGTGTTCCTTTCTCGCATTTTTTTTCTTTCTTTTTTTCATGTGTCAAAGCTCAGTTAATAGATCTCAGTCTAGTTGTATTCCCTTAGATTTGACCTGAAGCTTTTCTGTTCTTTTCCTTTTTCTCATTTTCCTTCGTGTTCAAATTGTAAGGCTTGAGCATGTTAAACTTAATCTTTCTTACTACTGTTATTTTCTTCTGTTTGTTATGACTAGATATCAGCCATGAGTCATATTTTTCTCGTTGATAATTTTTCTATGTCTACATACATATAGATTAGTTCTTTATCTCGGTTGAGATTTCTTTACTCGAGCTTTTTCCTTAATTCTGTTTAATGTTTATTTGTTCGGCTCCATTACTTATAGTATATTGTAGGCTCTCATTACAGTTTTAAAGTGATGCATGAGCTCAAGCATTTGATCGGAGTCTCTGCGGGTTGATCTTGTGATAGCATATGAAATTTGTCTATTATACATTTAGTACCAACATATTGCTTCAGCATAAATTTTGCGTGACATAATGTCCTTGTTGACTTTGGTTTGATTATTCTTTCAATATACAGTATACCATCAATCTTTTGAAATAAATTTATAATTAATCTTAGTACTGTAGAGCTTATCATCCAGTGCTAGTGCTTGTATTTGAAAAAATGATAATAATAAAATATTGGTTAAAATAAAATGAAAAGAGGATATGTTATTAATCTTGTTTATAGAATGTTCACTAAAAAATAGATTTTAATATCTTGCATATTAAATTAGTGGTATGCCTTTCTCCGTAGGCCCTCGGGATTTAGGAATGAGTTTAGTTTTGTTCATTCATTACACGCCTTGATTTCATTATATGAGCTTATACTAACTTCGTTCTTGTTTTCCCTATCTGTGAAATTTGTCCGAGTTCACTATTGAACTCCCATTTTCTCCTCGCCTTTCGAGACGAGCCATAAAGGCTCAAGCTACTTTATCGAGTCTCCCACTCCAAAATCGACGAACAGGTCCCGAAATCTAAAAGGATTAAAAAAAGTCAAAGAAGCGGAATTGGAAGACCCTTTATGTTTCATATTTTTTTGTATTTTTATTTTGTAATGGGCTTAAGCCCTTGTCGTCTTTTACTTTTTCTGTATTTACTTTGTATTATTGTTTGCTTAGTCTAGGACAGGTATGAAAGAAAGAAAATGGGTCAAAAACCTAAAACAGGTGGGTCCAAAATTCCGATCAAGGCGGACAGAGACCCGGATTTGGACCCAAATCTCTTTCCCTCTCTCTCTTTACTTGCTTTTAATTACTTATCTGCTTATTTGTCGTTAGTTTAAAGTTAGAAAAATCCGAATCCCCATAGAAGGCCGCGATATTTTAATAACTTAAAATTGAATCAAGTTTTTAAAAAAAAAAAAAAAAAAAAAAAAGGAAAGAAAAAATTCAAGTTAGGTGTTTCACTTAAGTAAAAGTTAGACATTGATTTTCAAACAACTCTAAAAAATATTTTTTATCGCAATTGTAAGCCTTAGCCAAATAGTTAGTTGTCGGATAACCGTAAGTTAGCGGAACGTCTTAGGTGCTTTCAAAACCTTCCTAAGACGTTAATATGAATCCCCGAACCCTTTTAAAATGTTTTCATTAGCTTTTTCTGTTTAAAGTCTTTTGAAAGCAAAAGTTTCTTAATTTTCTCAAAATTAAGTGGCGACTCTAAAAAATCAAAAACTCTTATAAAAAAGGTCTTTTTCGATAAAACAGTCCTTATATTAGGAAACACTTCCTTTACTTCTTAAAGGGCTAAGAAGAAGGTGCCCCCTCGCGCCGTCGTCGTCGCTTGCTCGGCCTCGGCTTTGGATTTAGATTTGGATTTGAATTTGAATTTGGCAAGTGATGTGATTGATAGATAATATTTTTTGACAAAATTTATTTCATCAATCTCATTAATTAAAATCTTTTTCCTAATTTCCTTTCTCTTATGGATTAATTCAAGATGTTAGTTAATTAGTTAATTAACGGAATTAATTTAATGTAACGGGATTTTCAATTCACGTATAATGGTAACGTTCTGAAAAGTCGTTACTCTTTTCGAAAAGTCATTATTCTTCTCAAAAGATACAACGATCTGAAAAAAACTGGTTTGAACAGATTTGTTTGAACAGACACGTTCCTTGCTGAAAATGGCTATAAATAAAAGGTTTTTTTCCGATTTTCAAATACTGAAATTTTTTCCTTCTCTCTGCATACATTTTCTCTCATAAACGAAAATTATCGATCGATTGAGTCTGTGTTTGGATTGTTACTGTTCTTACGTTCGCTGAAGTTATTGAAGTTTTAGATACCGCTACTTCTTTAACAGGTTAATCCGTTTTATCTTGAGAGAAATTAATCTGCAACCTCGGGTACACTGAGGGGATTAAATTTCTTAAGGAGACACAGTAATTTCTGTGGACTCGAATTAAAAGTTTTTTCTGTCTATTTCATCTGGTTTCAATTTCTGTATTTTTGACTAACCTTATTACAGAAGATATTATCAAGTTCTTTCCTCTAAAATTTACGTTGCAAATATATTGAACAAGAGAAACATCTTCATTCTTGTCCAATATAATATACACTTTTTCTCGAGATGATATGCAATGATGGAGATATATACTATAGTGGAAGAGGTGATATGGACTTGCACAATGTGAATTATTGAGGTGATAAATTTCAAAGTTAGTTAATGAAATACATGCAAGTGGTTTGTTGTTCTTTTGCAAATAAGTTTGTTGATATTGTTTATGAAAATTGACTTTGATGTGACAACTTAAGGATGAATATGATCTCACTCAACTAGATTTGATAATGGCAACTACTAAGCAAAGAGCAAACTGCAATTGTTACGCAATAAAATTGCTTCGATAACATGCATGCCATAAACCTTTTTTATGATGCTTTTCATATTAGGACGTACAATTTTTAGCTTACATTAATTAATTAATTAATTTTCATACTGATAAGTGATAAATGCTAGGGTATTTTTGAAGACTACCTGTCTTCAAAGTAGAAACATATCATTTCTTAAATGTCTTTATTTTAAGTATAGGTGTACAAAGAAAATTAATAAATTGAAAATCCGAGTGTAATTGAGAAAAAAAAATTCGACTAGTGAATTGATTTAGTTTGATATTAAAAAAAAGAATTTGATCATATATTGTGTTTATAGCAAACACAAAAAATCGTATTTTTATGTTATAGCTATAGTTTGCGTAATTGCGCTCCATAACAAATTTTGTGTTCGCTATGGAGCTTTTGATGTGTATAATTCACTAGAAACATCCAATTTTATACAAAAAATTCAGTTTTATATAAATTCATTTATACATTGTAATTTGTATATTAAGATATGTATTTATATAATTATAAGTGTATATGACGAAAATATATATATTTGTATTTTTATATACACTTTTTTCTCGCTTTAACACAAACAAATTTTATATCGCAATGTATAAAATGACTAATTGCATTTTGAAAATGGCTAATTGTATACCGAATCAGATGACTAAAAAATAGAATGTTTGTTGTGAATTACAATTAATATAAACTATGACTATAACATTTAATTGATTTATAGTTTGTAATTTCATATAATTTTCTCATTATTTAATCTGATTTGATCTTAATTAAAATAGAATAAGAAGTCAAACCCAATCAAATCAATTTGATATTATATGTATACAATTTTTAAAGAGTAATATTGTATACAAAAATTATTATAATTTAGTTTATAAAATTTAGAATTTTTTAAGGAAAAAATCCTAATACACAACTTGTTTTATCATAATCTCTAAAATTTTTCATTTCATTTGAAAAAATTATAAAAAATCCTACTCTCTCCTATTCTCGTGTGGGGGGGATACATTACTTTACACAATATCGGTGGGATACTACGCGATGTCAGAATGTATCGACGTATCGGGACATTGAATGATATATTCGAAATGAACGCAATGTATTGGGACGTTGAACGACATATTCGAAATCGGGACATATACGATGTATTGGGACATTTTGCAATGTATCCGAATTTCACCAAATTTAAGAGATTTTTATAATTTGAAATAAAATAAGAATATGATATAATTAGCTCTTAATACTATAAATTTGTGTAAAATTAACTTTCTATAGCTTTTATTTAAAACTTTGATTTAGAATTATATGAATGGAGTATGTTTTGTAGCCCATAATGCTAGTACTTCAAATAGAGTCCAAACCAAAACCAAATCGATACTAATACTAAGAAAAGAGACGATACTGCTGAATATCTCTTTCTTTAATTTTCCATGGATTTAGACAACTAAAATACATAGCTTATTTTTTCCTCTAATATTTAATTATATAATTAATACTTATTATTTATACTGATTTTAATATGATTTAGTACTTTCAGTTTATGATAATTTTCGTTTTATGATTTTATTTTATGTATTTTATTATATTTTTTTGTCATCATAACTCGTCTCACGTGTTTATTTTTCTTTATAAAAATGCCTTGGGTAATTGTATACAAGTTAAATATATTTATTTAAGACTTTACGGGGAAAATTTTTTAAAATCCAAATTGAAAAATCCAACTTATTGGTTTATAAGTTTTAAAACCTATTTTCATGTTTTTGAACTTTATTCAACATGACAGTATAGTTAATTAAACAACTTTCTTGGCACATCACGTAACAGAACTTGTCTACAATAACAATAATACTCACTAATCACTATAATGACAAAGCCATAAAACTATTTTGTTTCACATTTGCACACAACATCAAAATTGATCTTTAGTGGCAATTAATTAGCAATTGCGCTAAATATATACTTTTAGTGGCAATTAGCACTCTTTGTATATGTCCCTAAAGGCTTTAGCGACATTGGATCTAATGGCACTTAACTAATGCCGGTAAAGGCTTTAGCACTCTTTATTCACGTGT